>JUDQ01000108.1:0-87953 GCA_000812075.1 Scedosporium aurantiacum
CCCCCCCTCTTTCTTGGGACACGTTCCCAGTCTTTGGCCCCCTTTTCTCGAGCTCCTGACCGCGTCCAACTGGACTTCGACTGACCATCACCAGAATTGAAGGAAACCCACTTGGGTCCCCTCGCCAGCACCTTCTCCCGATCCCCATCGACGTCTACCATCACCGACAAGGACGAGAAGAGCATCGCTGGATCCGTCACTCCTACCAACGAAGGTGCCATCCGTAAGTCGAACTCGGCTCGCTATATCCTCGACTCCGTTTCATGCATCACGCTGACCGCCGGTCCTAAATTACTCTCTAGCATCCGAAGCCATGTCACAGGCTCCCGTTGTAAAGCCACCGAAGCCGGGAATTCTCATCGTCACATTGCATGAGGGCCAGGGCTTTTCCCTTCCTGAGCAGCACCGCAACGTTTTTGCGTCCCAGCATACCCAAAACTCGCTTTCTAGTGGAAGTGCGCTAAATATCGCAGGCTCGGTGCGACCGACCTCGGCATCGCAGCACGTTTCTGGATCTTATATCAATGGCGGAAACCGCCCTCAAACATCTGGTGGAGGCTTCACCGGCATTCCCACGAACCATGGTCGAATCTCGGGCAAGTACATGCCCTATGCTCTTCTCGACTTCGACAAGGTCCAAGTCTTTGTGAACTCCGTCGATGGCAATCCCGAAAACCCCCTTTGGGCTGGCGCCAATACCCAGTACAAATTCGACGTCTCACGAGTTACCGAGCTCGCCGTCCACCTCTACATGCGAAATCCTCTCGCTCCCCCTGGATCCGGCCGAAGCCGAGACATCTTCCTTGGAGTCGTGCGCATCAATCCCCGATTCGAAGAGCGTGCCAACTTTGCCGATGACCAAAAGTCGAGCAAGAAGGACAAAGATAAGGACAAGGACAAGACTGCCGAGAAGGCGCTTGGTCACAGTGGGGTTGAGTGGGTTGATGTTCAGTACGGTACTGGAAAACTCAAGATTGGTGTCGAGTATGTGGAGATACGCGCCGGCAAGTTAAAGATTGACGACTTTGAGCTTCTCAAGGTTGTCGGCAAGGGCAGCTTTGGTAAGGTTATGCAGGTACGCAAGAAGGACACTCACCGTATCTATGCTCTCAAGACCATTCGCAAGGCCCACATCATCTCCCGCTCTGAAGTTGCCCACACTCTGGCGGAGCGATCCGTCTTGGCCCAGATCAACAACCCCTTCATCGTCCCCCTAAAGTTCTCTTTCCAATCACCCGAGAAACTCTACTTTGTCCTCGCTTTTGTCAACGGCGGAGAGCTCTTCCACCATCTCCAGAAGGAGCGGCGATTCGACGTTAACCGCGCGCGATTCTACACCGCCGAACTCCTCTGTGCTCTCGAGTGTCTCCACGGCTTCAACGTCATTTACCGAGACCTGAAACCTGAGAACATTCTTCTCGACTACCAGGGCCACATCGCCCTCTGTGACTTTGGTCTTTGCAAGCTCGACATGAAGGACGAGGACCGTACTAACACCTTCTGCGGAACTCCCGAATACTTGGCGCCCGAGCTTCTTCTTGGCACCGGATACAATAAGACGGTCGACTGGTGGACATTGGGCGTCCTGTTGTACGAGATGTTGATGGGATTGCCCCCGTTCTACGACGAGAACACGAATGAGATGTACCGCAAGATCCTTTCAGAGCCGCTACATATCCCCACGGACATCCCTGCTGCTGCTAAAGATCTTCTCACAAAACTCCTCAACCGCAACCCCGACGAGCGCCTCGGAGCCAATGGCTCCGCCGAGATCAAGGCCCATCCGTTCTTCCACGCCATAGATTGGCGTAAGCTTCTCCAGCGGAAATATGAGCCCGCTTTCAAGCCGAATGTGGTACGTATTTATTTCCTCGATCTCGATGATTCCGTTCACAATCACTCTTCCCTCTTCAAAGCCAAAATGAGATTCAGAGCCCATTCTTTTGTTTCTCTCTTTTCTCTCTTTCTTTCTTTTATTTTTGTTCTTCTTTTCAACCCCTTTTTCGTCATATGCTAATATGGATTCCTCAATAGGTCGATGCTCTTGATACTGCAAACTTTGCTCCTGAATTCACATCCGAATTACCAAAGGATTCCTACGTCGAGGGGCCCAGTCTGTCACAAACTATGCAGAACCAATTCGCTGGCTTCAGTTATAACCGTCCCATCGCTGGCCTTGGAGATGCTGGTGGCAGTGTTAAGGACCCGTCGTTCGTTGGCAGTCTCCAGGATCGTCGTTAGAGGTCAATAACTTCTTTGATACCCTACTGCTTTCTTCATAAAGCAAAAACAGCAACATGTTGGTCACCCCGCATTTGTTAAAGCAGGTGGTGACACCCACATGGCTTTCACCACTAAGGAGGCCTAGGGGAATAGATGGATGGATTCGGTGATGATACCAGGAAACATGCTGGCAATGCATTTTCGGGTGGATTTGATGAGCCGGAAAGAATGTAGTTGACATGATACGAAGCGGCGGTTGTCATTTTTGTCCATTGTTTCATTTCTCGCCTTCGTTTTTAGGCCTAGGCCGTGGCCTCGGCCGTCTGCATTTGGTTTTTTCCAGTTTATACCTTGAGGTTTCCAAAAGCGGAGTTGGCAGGGCACCTTGGGTCTGTGTACAACGAGTTATGCGCATATTTGTTTCTAGCCACTTTTTCCGTCTATCTGACGACTTGCGTCGCCGTCGCCTATTCTTAGCTGCATCTATCAAGAGTAGCCAGAGGAGTAGACGGCACAGGCGTGACATGCCAGAGAATTTCTAAATTTGATTTTTGGCCCCCAGAAACTCGCTTCTTTGTGACCTCCAAACATGGTTTTCCGTGAAACCTGGTCTACCCTACTCTGTATATACACCGATGGTAAATAAGGCCTTTTATTTACAGCAGTATGTGAGGGACCGTAATCAGAAACGGGCTGAAAACTGGCCTCGCATCCTCTCCAGTCAGAGACTGACTGTGTACCGTTCCCAACGTGCTGGGAGTCGTCCGAAGTGAGGACGGTTCTGGATACCAGTTCAGCCCGCAATAAGAGAGGGGATGGACATGGAAAAATGCATGATCGTCCACATCCATTGACATTGGGATAGAACGCCCAGGACTAAGCATCAGATATTACGATCAAACAACGGAGCTACGGTTAGAATTCGCTGTTCAGCCTTAGTGTGCAGAGATGCATCGGATAAGAGGAAGTGTGTACTTCGTCAAGGAGAGCATCTATTCTCTTGAGGAGGGAGCGAGGAACGAGAGTGATAGTGGTTGGCCGAGCCCAAGACTGTCGGTAGCCCCGGATAGTACTGCACAGTCTAGTGTACAAACCGCGGAGAAGACCCGTATAAAAGAAAGTAGGAAAGGAAACGGCCTTCGCATTGATGCCCAAGTCCGAGACAGCTGCGTCAGGTTGCTTGAGGATTTCGCCCTTGACTAAGGTCGAGGCGGATGCGGACAATTGTTTTTGACCAAAACCATAATGCTTGAAAATCGATGACACATTTTCTTATGATCAAATCGATCAAATTAGTGCTTGAACAAGTACGAAGTACAACGCAGATACGTCAGTGGTACCGCCTCAAGCATGATTTGTCAGGTGCGGGGGCCATCAACCAGAGGGAAGGTGTGAGGGGGGAGGGACTTGGTTTGATCGTGAGATAATGGCAGCCGATATTGATGGTTGAAAGAATCCAGGGATGCCCATGGCAGGTTCGATTCTGCTGCAATGAAAAAGAAGAAAAAAATCAATTGAAGAAGATACACAATCCCAGAGGCAGCACGGTTTCCTCGAATGACTTGAAACATCGCGTCGTCGCTTGCCATCATAGACGGAGGCGGGTATTCACTAGCCCAAGGATTACCCCGCCAACTTTAGCTTCTCCTCTGATGCTTGCGAAGCTCCCCCTCGTCTCGAGCTGTTGCGAGGACCGAAGTCCGGCCCCGGTCTACTTTCTGCCCCTCTCTACCCCTCCAAAACTCATCAACAATGATGCGTGTCTGCTCCATTGTTCCCCCTCCTCGCCACCCCGTGCCCGAAAATCATGCCCTCAGATCCCTTCTGCCTGACTTTGCATGTCCCAGAATGCCTGCCTGCCAGACATCGCGGGCCAATTAACTGGTTTGTAACAGTAACAGTACGTAAAATAAGCCGGTCGACTAGTTTACGACCCGACCAGAGGGAGGAAGCTGCCATGTATGATCCATGCATCGTACAGTCTACCAATTCCAACACTCCAGAGAATGTATCATCGCGTGGTGTCGGTGACCTCGTAACCCAAAATTCTGATACTTTTGATGATCCTTGATAGCATCTTGCTGTGCTGTGCTGTGCTGGGTGGTCCTGGTCGAGCTAGCTCGAGACTAACGATCAGCCCCCCCTCGACCTGTAGTGCTTCGTTCCAGGCGTACCACACATCAATCATGCACTTCACGAGCTTCGAACCCCGCCAGACGAGACCTGGACTAGCAAGCTCCAATTCTTATTTGTCTTTGCTTACCCTATCGTCAACTGACCATGCAACTTTGTAGCGTTACCATTTGAGACACTCCCCTAATAGTAAATACAAGTAGAAACCCAGACCCAATCTCCCACCGCCGGTTCTCTCAACAAAGTTACCCACGGGAACTCTCTGCTGTTTTTTTATCGGAAGCTGTCCCACGCCAAATATTTCTCGGCATTCCCTCCATTGAGCATACCTTGTTCTCGCCGTCCTCCTGAACAGAAAAATAACAAGAAATCAATCCTCTCTCCCAATTCCCCGCGCCGTCTACCCAGTATAACCCACCGCCCCCATCAGATACCTCTCCATCCCACAGCTCCAAATGGCCCCCGCAAACACCCTCCCCGCCTGGAGCGAGCTCCAGAGCCATCGGGACACCGTTGGCAAGTCTTTCGTCCTCAAGGAAGCTTTCGCCTCCGACCCGGATCGATTCAGCAAGTTCAGCCGCACTTTCAACAACGGCGCCGGCGCCGAGATCCTCTTCGACTTTTCCAAGAACTTCCTCACCGATGAGACCCTCGATCTGCTCGTCAAGCTCGCCGAGCAGGCTGGTCTCGAGAAGAAGCGCGAGGCCATGTTCAATGGCGAGAAGATCAACTTCACCGAGCAGAGGGCCGTCTACCACGCCGCTCTCCGAAACGTCGGCGGCTGGGACATGAAGGTGGATGGCGTTGATGTCATGAACACTCCTGGAGGTGTCAACGAGGTCCTCGAGCACATGAGGGTCTTCTCCGAGCAGGTCCGAAGTGGGGAGTGGACTGGCTTCACTGGCAAGAAGCTCACCAACATCGTCAACATCGGTATTGGAGGTTCCGATCTGTAAGTTTTGGTCTATGTCTGTATCTGGAGCTGCTTAAGAATGGACAGGTAAAACTAACCACCGCACCTCTCTGCCTCCTTCTAGCGGCCCCGTCATGGTGACCGAGGCCCTCAAGCACTACGGTGCCAAGGATACGACTCTTCACTTCGTTTCCAACATCGACGGAACCCACATGGCCGAGACTCTTGCCGCTTCCGATCCCGAGACCACCCTCTTCCTCATCGCCTCCAAGACCTTCACCACCGCCGAGACCTGCACCAACGCCAACACAGCAAAGGCGTGGTTCATCGAGAAGACCGGCGGCAAGGGCGAAATCGCCAAGCACTTCGTCGCGCTCTCCACCAACGAGGGCGAGGTCACCAAGTTCGGTATCGATGCCAAGAACATGTTCGGCTTCGAGAGCTGGGTTGGCGGTCGCTACTCCGTGTGGAGCGCCATTGGTCTCAGCGTTGCTCTCTATGTCGGCTACGACAACTTCCGCAAGTTCCTTGCCGGCGCCCACGAGATGGACAAGCACTTCCGCACCGCTCCTCTCAGGGAGAACATTCCCGCCATCGGCGGTCTCCTGAGCGTCTGGTACTCCGACTTCTTCCAGGCTCAAACTCACCTTGTCGCTCCGTAGGTCTTATCTAGCCTTTCGTGCTTGACACGGGGGTTCATGTGCTAACGTAGACATTTTTCTATCCAGCTTCGACCAGTACCTCCACCGATTCCCCGCCTACCTCCAGCAGCTCTCCATGGAGTCCAATGGCAAGTCCATCACTTCTGATGGCACTCCTGCCAAGTACACCACTGGCAAGTGAACCCTACCCCGCATGTCGATGATTGCTCAAAAACCTCTAACAAACAGCATTTGCGTTATAGGCCCCATCCTCTTTGGCGAGCCCTGCACCAACGCGCAGCACTCCTTCTTCCAGCTTGTCCACCAAGGAACCAAGCTCATCCCCACCGACTTCATCCTCGCCGCCAAGAGCCACAACCCCATCAGCAACAACCTACACCAGAAGATGCTTGCGTCCAACTACCTCGCCCAGGCTGAGGCCCTCATGGTCGGCAAGACTGCTGACGAGGTCCGTGCCGAGGGTGCTCCCGCGGAGCTTGTTCCCCACAAGGTCTTCCTCGGAAACAGGCCCACCACCAGCATCTTGGTCGGCGGTACCATTGGTCCTGCTGAGCTCGGTGCCCTGATCGTCTACTACGAGCACCTCACCTTCACCGAGGGTGCCGTCTGGGACATCAACTCCTTCGACCAGTGGGGTGTCGAGCTCGGCAAGGTCCTTGCCAAGAAGATCCTCAAGTAAGTTTACCGGAAATAGTTCACCTGGTTGATTGCCACTCCATCATTATCGATCTAGAGACTAATGCAACTGCGCAATAGGGAGCTCGACGAACCCGGCAACGGTTCTGGCCACGACGCCTCGACCGGCAGCCTCATCGGCGCTTTCAAGAAGTACTCGCAGCTCTAAGCCAAATCCAGCCGTGCGGAGCTAAACTTTTAACAAAGGAAAATGTATCAGAGAACGGTGTGTGGGGGCTGGAATGGGAATACGTGATGATGACATGAAAAAGGGGTGTTGTTTTCTCTCCTTTTTACTCATTCGTTCAAGCGGACAGTAATTTTGCCCTGATGGTCGGATCATGACCAAAAACTGTCAAGAAGATAAAATCAATACGAACATATTTTACACAAAGGATCCCAGCTAGTTCTTGGAGCTAAGCTCTAATACTGAGGATGTGAGACTTGCAAGGGAGGGATCTTGTCGTGGCTGGCCACCTGACCCGAGGCGTGCTCTCGTTGCAGGGGCTGGTTGCTGCAGAGTAATACAGTCCTCCCGCCCATCTTCAGAAAGGGGGCGATCTCGGGGGAGAGAGACCGGATGTTGAGAAATGAGCCATGGTGGGGGTTGTATTGATCAATTACCATTACGAGGAACTTCAGGAAGTGAAGCGGGGTGGACTTGCTTTGCCTCTTCACCGCTTGAGCCTTCGTCAGGTGAGGGAAGCAGGGGTCAAGCAAATGGCGGACAACGTGGAAAAGGTTAAGGAGGGGAGGTCTGGACGCCATCGCTTAATCTCACAAGTAAGTGTACATGATGATTCCCGCCAGACTGGTTCAGGGGAGGGAGGCCAAAAACAGCTGGCGATGCAGGCGGAGAATAGTCAGACAGCTAAGCTCACAGGTCCATCCCCCTTTTAGTCCTAGAAATTGTTAGCTAGGAAGCTCGTTCCACTTCTAGGAAGTGGGAGATGTTGAATTCTATTTTGAGCACGGTCATCGACTCAACACAATGGAGTGCTCATCATGATTGCCAGCAAGACCTGAGCTCGTAGTACCCATGGGCAAAAAGCATCGAGTGTCGTAAAATAGTCGCACCCTGGTTACCAATTGCAGCCCTGGCTGTCCATGTGACGCGCAGAATCTTTCTCAGGCCCTTGTCTTACAACCATGTTTTGGTTCTCCCCCGGCCACGAGCTGGGGGTTGAAGCAGGGCGAAACAGGTTGGGGATCATGGATTTTAATAGGAGGTGGTGCGTGGGCTGGCCTCACCGTTTAGATTGGGGGTACATCCGCGCAAGGGTGGTGATACTTTCATCTATTTTTTTTTTTTTTTTTTTCCTTTTGGCAGCGAATTCGAGATACTTCGTAGTTACTCGTCATGGCAGGGCGAACTTTTATTGATTCATCATTCATCCTTTATCCTGGAGCTTTCGGCGGTGAGCATCTCACAACGTGTGGTTGGCGATGCGTGGTCAGGTCCTGCGTCGTCGGGATTGAGGTTTGAGCACGCACGTTCGGAGCGGAGGAGTTAGACAGGCCGCTAATGCGTTCTATCTAGGTCGCGGGTTAGCGTTTCCTGCTGTCTGCCGCGGAAGAGGGCAACCTGAGCCGGTTCTGGTCCAGGCTCTGAAATCTGAACCGCACACTCTGTAGTACTGAGTGGTGGAAAGCGGGACCAGGTGGCCAGACCACATAGCAAGGAGATTTCCATTGTTGCACTACTTCGTAAGTGTACTTCGTAAGTAGTGTAGTGTCGTTTCCCCCTTTCCATCCCGCCACGAGGATCAGCATCGACGGGCCTTTCCTTCCCCGCCAAAAATTCCGAGCTAAGCCCTCCTTCAAAAGTGGAAACTGCAGAAGCAAAAGACCGCATCTCCTCCGTAAGAGAGAGGAATACTCTCATGCTTGGCCAACGACGGAAGAAAATTTATCGGGTTGTAGTGGCTTTTGCGAACGGCTCAGGATTCCGGCGTAAATGAGACGTTGTGTCGACAACAATCCAATATCAAATCCTGAGGCCCGATATGAGCACGCCGACCCGCCCGCTGCCGCTGGGTGTTAAAAACATAACCGACTCAGGGCGGCTCGGCTGGACATGGCAACGCAGGGCAACGTTTATCGGATCTGATATCCGATATCGAGGCGTATCTCTCTCTACCTTTGATATCTAGATCTTTTACGACGGCGTAACAGTTATGACTGCTTCCTCGCCTCTTCGTCGGCCTCTTTCCCAGGAATGTGACTTGAGCATGAATATTACGGCGAGGTGCGGCCGGAAAAGACGCACGCAATATTAGGTGATGGAATTTGTGTTGCTTTGGGAACGGAAAATTATCAAACTATCAACGTACCGTTTATCGCCAGCGACCTCCCTCCCCCCCATCTCCCCCCCCAATCTCCCCCACGAGTCATCGGTGTTGATGACAAGCCCGTCTTCACATCAAATGTCCATCTAGTAGCCCAAACTGCCCATGATTTCGGTCATACTTCAGTCATAAACCAGTGCCTAATTGCCACTCGCCTTGAACTAACAACGGCGCTGCACGCAGAAGGTGGCGGATGCAACTAATTTTCTTGTCGCGTTGAGGGGCAAAGCATCACGAATTCTCTCGCCTGCACCTGCACGAATGGCCAGCCATTGAAGCGATGCGATTGATGATTGATGGCGGGGGCGGGGGAGGGGTCACAGTGCGCGATGCCTGCAATTCTACAAAGTAAAGCTACCCCTCAACTCACTTTTGGTTGATCAAGGCCAGAAAGGTCTATCTACACGAGAGGTACAGTCCATCCAGGCCATCCCGAGGTGTACGCTTCAACCGCTAACCAAAAATTAATATTGCATTCCCTGGATTAGCAATGATGCTCTTTTAATTACTATCACTGTCTCTTGGCGGCTTAGCCGGTGGAGACTCGTTTAGCGCTGGGAGTTTCGGAAGCTCGAACTATGAGGTCATTTTCATCTTGGTCGAGGGGCAATCCTGTTCTCAGTGTACTTTAGCTGTACATGGCTGGATTCAGATTTCAGCGACAGGGAGGCCTGGTCGCCACCCATGCGTTGGGCTCAAGGAGAGAGACATTTGGTATCCGTAAAAATGATGTTTTTGGTCGAATGAGCATTGGATCGACCATGTGTTTGTGCAGCCTGCATCTGTCTCAATGTATTGATTAATCGAATGATATATGACAACAGCTACGTGAGGCTTCGCGGGCCTGTTCACAAGCAAGAGCAACCTAGGCCCACTCTGTACATACCAAGTACCTCGTTGTAGTATGGGCTAGCTCGACAATGGTCTGGATCTCGGCGGCACTGCCAAGGCACCCGCCTCTCAGCTATGGGCAAAATCAATGGTTGAGCAAGCATTTACTCAGAGAGAGTCAGACACCGTATAATACACTAAGGAAAATCTTCCCTGCGTGCTAGTAACGGTAGTATTTACGGAATCCAGGATCTGGTTCGGAATCCAAAAAAAGTTGCTCGAGCTCCTTCAGTGCCAACAAGACACGAAGCCAGAGATGCTAATGCACTTCCTGGAGTACCTTAGCTCGATCCCCGTGCAGTCGCAGGCGGTACCACGGCGCTACGGATGGTGGTGCTCGTCCCGCTAGCGGGAGCTGCCCGCGGCTGCTTGGCTGAGCTCCTTAACCAGCTAGGCCTGGGCGTGGCTCCTAAGTGCTGGGACCACGGTTGACAACTTGACAGGTAGCTGCAGCTTGGACAGGACAGGAGAAAGTGATGGAGCTATGGGAAAAGAGAGTTTGACCAGCAGTAAGGGCCGTGGAAATGTGTTAATCGGAATCTGCGTGTTTGAAATTGTCCCTGATTGACCTTGTCAAAAAGCTCTGAGCCAGGCCAGACGCCCAATGGCAAAGTGTGTACGAAGTAGCTGCCATTAAGCAGCACGAGCTTGGGTTGCCCTGGCCTTTCCACTAGCGGCCCTGTCGCAGGACGATGTGTATCAAACGACAGCAGACAAAAGTGGAAGGACCAGTCTCAATACATGTTCGTATATGGAAATGCTACTCCAGTAGCTCCCTGCGGACTAGAACGTGCTTCTCGAGACTCGTCGTCGAGGAGCTGGAAAGTACGAAGGACCTTGCGAGGGCCCCGCACTAGTAATAAGCAAAGGAGGCACCACCCATCCCACGTCGCACCACCCCTCCGTATCCCTCACCGTCTACTTCGGGCAAGTGGTGACGTTAGAACCACTACCAAGTTGTTCCTGCCTTCCATCAAATCCTTTTCCTCCCTCCCTGCACTACTTGCCTCCTTCCTTACTCCCTGGCTCTTGGTTCTTGGTTCTTTCGGCCCAATGCATATAAAGAGGTGGAAGCTTCCTTTCTCAACATTTTCTTCATTCTGACTTTTTCATCTCTCCCCTATGCTCCAGTAGAAAGCAAAAACATTAAAATCTCGTAAGTCTCCTCTACTCTTCCCAACTTGCTCTCTCTACCCAAGCTTCTCTTCCCTTCCTCATCCATCCACTTTCATCTCTTCCACGATTATACCACCTCCCATCCAAGCCTCCCTGGGGCTATGTGAGTGCTCCATCTTGACATCTCAGCTATCTCCCTGCCCTGACCTGAGCTTCATGTTCAATTGATCTATTATCTTATTCGTATCATCTGTCGTACTGTCGAGCACTGCTAATGTGGACCCCACCTCTGCAGCTTATCATCTACCAAATAATCCACACATAATCAATCATCATGGGCAAGAAGGCTGTTCACTTTGGCGCTGGCAACATTGGTAAGTCTACACCTGAAAATTTGAGCGAGCCCTACCTGGTAGGTGAAAAGGAGAAAAAAAATAAATAAATCCTTACTGACTGATTGTTCCCTTTCTTTGTATAGGCCGTGGCTTTGTCGCCTGCTTCCTCCACAACTCGGGCTATGACGTCGTCTTCGCTGATGTCGTCCAACCTCTTGTGGACTCCATCAACGCGAACCCCTCCTACAAAGTCATTGAGGTCGGTACCGAGGGCACCGATGAGCTTACTATTACCAACTACCGTGCCATCAACTCGCGCACCGACGAGGAGGCTCTCGTCAACGAGATCGCCGCTGCCGATGTCGTGACGTGCTCCGTTGGCCCCACTATCCTCAAGTTCATCGCTCCCCCCATTGCCAAGGGTATCGACAAGCGATCGGCTGATCTCCCCCCCCTTGCTGTCATCGCCTGCGAGAACGCCATCGGTGCCACCGACACGCTCGCCGGATTCATCAAGGACCCCTCGAACACCCCTGCTGACCGCCTCGCCGACCACGACAAGCGTGCCCGCTATGCCAATTCGGCTATTGACCGCATTGTGCCTGCGCAGGACCCCAACGCTGGCCTTGACGTGAAGCTCGAGAAGTTCTACGAGTGGGTTGTCGACAAGACTCCCTTCCAGGAGCACGGCATCCCCACCATTGAGGGAATCCACTGGGTTGATAACCTTGAGCCCTACATCGAGCGCAAGCTCTACACAGTCAACACTGGCCACGCCACTGCCGCCTACCACGGCTACGCCCGCAAGAAGCGTACTGTTGATGAGGCCCTGCAGGACGAGTTCATCCTTGGCCAGGTTCGCAAGGCTCTCGAGGAGACCACCGAGCTCATTGTCACCAAGCACGGAATCGCCCTCGAGGCCCAGAAGGCGTATGCCGAGAAGATCATTAACCGTATCAGCAACCCCCATCTCGCTGATGCCGTTGAGCGTGTTGGCCGTGCTCCTCTGAGGAAGCTCAGCCGCAAGGAGCGCTTCATCGGCCCCGCGTCCCAGCTCGCCGAGCTGGACAAGGATGTCACTGCACTCGTCGACGCGGCCGAGCAGGCGTTCCGATTCCAGAATGTTCCCGGAGATGCCGAGAGCGAGGAGCTCGCGAAGATCATCGCCGAGAACTCCGCTGACGATATCGTCAAGAAGGTCACCGGCCTCACAGAATCTGACAAGCTGTACCCTAAGATTCTCGAGGTCGTCAAGAAGGTCAAGGGAGAGTAAAGGAATACCCAGAGCGGAGTTTCTCGAGAGTTTATTTTTTCTTTTTGTTTTCTTTTCAGTGATGAATGTCTAGTCGAGCGACTATAGACGAACTTTTTTATGACGAACAGGACATGCTTAGACAGGAGCAAAACGGAAATGAATTAAAGAAGTTATGACCATTCCTTGTACCAATAATAGTAAAGGTCAACCAACGTGGTCTGTCGATTTTAAAATGCCAAGGAGATGTTTGTAGATCTTACAGGGAACGAGGCCAAGTGTTAAATGCTGCGCCACCTGTTTGACAGTGACATTTGCTGTTCGGACAATCAAGCAGATATTGACGATTCAGTCGTGATTAATTCAAACAGTGAACTCCACCCAGTGGGGAACGTTGAAGTTCCTGTCGCAGCCTCTAGCTATTATTTGGAGTAGAAATTGATTGATCAATTGTCAGTTGGAGGCTCCCAGCACAGGCCTGCGACAGCACAGGCTGGTGGGTTAGCCTCGCTGTATTATCACGTGACATGCTCTCTGGACTCTCCTGAATGCCACGTACGTTTTGGGCCGATGCTATCAAGACACATTTCGTTGAAGCTCAAAATTCACGGTGCCGCCCCAGTTACGAACGAGCCTTGAGTAGTCCCTCTGCGGCGAGATCCTTGATTCAGCGGTTCTTCAGAAGGGCGGGGCCTCTTTGAATCTCGCAGATCCCATCCTCAGCTGCGCCAAATTACCTTACACTCCTAAATTCGTGGATGGTGGGAGCCTCCATTCGAACAGAGACGATACCCCACCTACATACAACCCGACAGTCTATTCCCCTTGCGCATCCGTCTCCAAGTAGCCCAAGATGCGCCTCGACGTCAAGGTAGGTTGGCAACCTTTCGATGCGGAATAGAGGCTTCGATCGAGAGAACCGCTTCCCTACGCCCTACCTACCAAACCTGCGTATCCTGCCAGGGGCCATCTCCTACCCCTTTTATCAAAGCCTCCTACACATCTGAGCTTTTCAACTGATCACCTTGAATATGTAGCGGCAATTGTTTGCCAGAAGCGAACGAGTGAAGGGCATCGACTTCCACCCACACGAGCCATGGATTCTTACAACACTCTACAATGGTATATCCGCCCCATATTGCCCCCTTCTGCCCCGTCGAGCTCCGCGGACACTAATGCGCCTCCGATGTAGGCCAGGCATATATTTGGTCGTACGAAACACAGCAAGTCGTTAAGACTTTCGAGTTGACCGACGTCCCTGTCCGAGCTGGTCGATTCATTGCGAGGAAGAACTGGATTGTGTGCGGTTCAGATGACTTCCAGGTCCGGGTATACAACTACAACACCTCGGAGAAGATTACTACCTTCGAGGCTCACCCCGACTACATCCGAGCTATTGTTGTCCACCCGACTCAGCCGTTCGTCCTAACCGCCTCTGATGATATGACGATAAAGTTGTGGGATTGGGAGAAAGGATGGAAGTGCGTGCAAGTTTTCGAGGGTCATGGTCACTACGTTATGGGACTAGCTATCAACCCAAAGGATACCAACACGTTCGCTTCCGCGTGTCTCGACCGGACAGTCAAGATATGGAGCCTCGGATCGCCCACTGCTAACTTTACTCTCGAAGCCCACGATACGAAGGGTGTCAACCACGTCGACTACTACCCTTTCCCAGACAAGCCTTACCTCCTCACCTCCTCCGACGATAGGACCGTCAAGATTTGGGACTACACCACGAAGTCCCTCATCGCTACCCTTGAGGGCCATACCAACAACGTTTCGTTCGCCTGTTACCATCCCGAGCTTCCCATTATAATTTCTGGTTCGGAGGATGGAACGATTCGCATATGGCACGCCAATACCTATCGCTTCGAGCAGTCTTTGAATTATGGCCTCGAGCGGGCTTGGTGCGTGGCTTACCAGAAGGGTCAGCAGGGCATTGCTGTTGGTTTCGATGACGGTGCTATCGTGGTCAAGATGGGTAGAGAGGAGCCCGCGGTGTCGATGGACGGCTCTGGTAAACTTATTTGGGCGCGCCATAACGAAGTTATTTCGGCCATCATCAAGGGCGGTGGTGAGTCTAGCCCGGAAGGAAATTATGCAGAAGCGGGTTGTCATTAGCTAACGCACAGCATCTAGATGCATCCATCAAGGATAACACCCCTATTACCCTCCCGGTCAAGGAACTAGGCACCTGCGAAGTCTATCCGCAAACCCTCCTTCACTCGCCTAATGGCCGGTTCACAGCAGTTTGTAAGTCAAGCCGCCACTTTGTATAATATCTTCAAGAATGGTCGGGCAGGTGTGCAATTTTATTAACCTGAGTTCGGCTAGGTGGTGATGGCGAGTATATCATTTATACCAGTCTTGCATGGAGAAACAAGGCTTTCGGCTCGGCCCTTGACTTCGTGTGGGCCTCCAAGGAGAATAGCAACGATTTTGCCATCCGCGAGTCGGCGACTAGCGTCAAGGTTTACAAGAACTTCACCGAGAAGCAGGGAGGTCTTGATGTTGGCTTCCACGCCGATGGCTTGACCGGGGGCACTCTTCTTGGTGTCACGGGCCAAGGTGGCATCTCCTTCTTTGATTGGAACACCGGTGGCCTCGTCCGTCGGATCGAGGTAGAACCTAAGCAGGTATGTCATGGCGATTGATGTTTGTCGGCGTATGGGTTGTATCTCAATGAGCAGTCGTACTAACTCGTCCTGTGTAGGTGTACTGGTCTGACGGCGGCGAATTGGTCGCTATCGCGTGCGAGGACACCTTTTATGTACTCCGCTTCTCGAGGGAAAACTACGTCGAAGCTGTGCAATCTGGCCAGGTTGACGAAGACGGCGTAGAGGCTGCCTTTGAGGTTATCACAGACATCAATGAGAGGTAAGGCCCTTTACATGCGGATCACTTCCCGATTGGTACAGTTCACTAACAAGACATTCCCTGCAGCGTGCGGACCGGAGAGTGGATCGGTGCTGTCTTCGTCTACACCAACACAACCAACCGACTCAACTACCTCGTAGGAGATCAGACCTACACAATATCCCACTTCGACGCGCCGATGTACATCTTGGGCTTCATCCAACGCGATGAGAGAATCTACCTGGCGGACAAGGATGTTAACGTAACGTCATTCGGCCTGTCGTTGCCTGTGCTCGAGTACCAGACCCTTGTGCTTCAGGACGAAATGGAGACCGCGGCGGAGATCCTCCCTAGCGTCCCCGCCGATCAGCTTAATAAGATTGCGCGGTTCCTCGAGGGGCAAGGCCACAAGGAGCTCGCTCTTGAGGTAGCAACGGACCCGGAACACAAGTTCGAGCTTGCCCTCGCGCTCAACCAGCTCGAAGTCGCACTCGAGCTTGCCGAGGCGGCCGATGTAGAGCACAAGTGGAAGACGGTGGGAGATGTGGCTCTGGCGGCTTGGGATGTTGCTCTTGCTGCCAAGTGCTTTACCCATGCTAAGGACATTGGTTCCCTGCTACTTCTTCACTCTTCTACCGGCGATAGGGAAGGTCTGGCGGCGCTCGCGAAGCAGGCTGGAGAGTCGGGCGCTCACAATGTTGCGTTTAGCTGCCAGTGGCTACTTGGCGATGTCGATGCGTGCGCTGATATCCTCACCAAGACAGGAAGGCATGCGGAAGCTGTTCTTTTCTCGCAGACCTATAAGCCCAGCCTTACCCGGCCGCTGGTTGATGGTTGGAAGGAGAACCTGGAAAAGAACAAGAAGGGACGGGTGGCCAAGCTGCTCGGCACGCCTGGCGAGGATGACGACCTCTTCCCCGAGTGGGATGAGTGGCTGAAGCTGGAAAGCGAAGGAAAGTCGGCGCTTGCCGCGGGTAATGGAGCTGAGAATGGGGCTGGGGAGGAGGAGGAGGCGGAGGCGGAAGAATGATCGCCTTGATTTAGATGTAGAGGAATCGCGTATTATATTTTTGATGTTGCTGTTACGAGCTATTCTCGGCGTTGGGCCGGTGGAAAAGGAGACGTCGTCACGAAAACCATACATGCAGAGGATAATCCAAATGGCCTTTTTCTAACTACACATGTGCCGTTCCACGCAGTGAGTCGACTGTCTGTGCTGTCTGACTTAGGAGAGCGATACGAGTGCTAGTCGAACGGAAGTCTGATTGCTTTTAATTCCTCGCCCCATGCCGGATGGACGGCACGTCGAACGCCGTGCCCTTGAGGCTTTCGATGGAAGGGCTGAAGTTTGCAGTGAACCAATCGACCAGCAGGGAGAGGCACAGGGTCTCGATTTGGCCGGAAGCGGCTTAGCCCCAGAAGATGGTTGTCGTTGAGGGTGTGATTGGGGGGGGCCTCCAAAGAGAAGGACCCCTGTCAATTATTGGACGGTGCCAATCAAGAGCTTGTCCAAGGTGAGCCAGCTGAATCGACCTGCATTGATCCCACCAAGGGTCGACAAGAAAGCGGCGGGACCCTATTTTGGGATAGAAAACCAGGACGGAGGTCTTCTTTTCCTCGAGATAACAAACACCGCTGGTCTCCCTCGTTTTTTTTTTTTTTCCCTCGGAGCCAACCCTGTTCTGCATTGGGCCTTGCTTTCCACCTCACTTGACGCGCACTTAAATGAGCCTTGGTCCTTCGTTTCCTATCTTTCAAACGCTGGGGAAAAAGAAAACACCATGACTGCCACCTCAACCCCGACTACACCGCCCTCGGCAATGGAGGTCCCGCCGAAGCAGGCGCCCATGGATGCCACCCCACAGCCAGGAACGCGCACTGCTACCATTATCTCGCAGCAGCCTGTATGTCTCACCACCTTGCTCTTTGCGTCTCTTTCTCCTGGTTTCCCCCTTTTGTTTTTTCACAAGCGTTGTCGCGGGGCAGGATTGCCCACGATGCTGGGAGCTCTGTTCCCCTTCAGCGTTCACGGCTCTCAGTACATTCCACGGCTAACCTAGCTTTTCTTTTGGGACGGGGAATAGTCGAGTGAGCCAAAGCCCGAGATGAGGAGCCATTTGCGGGGAGGTGGCATGTCGCTTGGTTTCGATTGCTGCGGAGGCTCCTGCCGCTTCTACAAGACTTGCTGTTAAGGATATCTCGGATGTCGAAGTCCTTATCGTCTCGTGAAGGGAGTTGGGGAGAGGGCTTGTTGGTTTTTGGCTTGGGATTTGGAGTTAGATCTGCCGATGCGTAGTTGAACCGGACGAGTCGAACGATGAAATGAACTCTTTATAATAAGTATCAATTGCTATCAATATCTATTAAATTGTAGTACTTCTGTTATTGTAAACTCGAGGACTGAATTCAGGGATTGCGAAACTCTCTTCATCTCTTCCATCTGCCGGGTGTTGAAGAGCATCAGTCCCTGCCCACCCGTTGTGACCACCAATGTTTCTAGATTTCGCGGTAAAATGAGAGGGTGATCAAATTTATCAAGGTTTCCTCGAAAGAGGGACTTGTGGGAAGTGGCTTGATCGAGGAGTACACAAGGTCGTGGGGAGCGTTGTCGGACACCTGAACGTGTCTGAACTCGTCAAGGTTGATAAGGACTTCCTCCCATCAACTCTGAGACCTCTTAGGTCCAAGAGAAGACGGAATGAATCTAGATACATCGATGCTAATGAGACACGGGCAGAGGAAAAAAAAAATCATTCGCCAAACGACGTTCCCTGACCGATAAGTTGAAGAACCAAAATGAAAAAAAAAGACATCCAAACGACAAAAAATAAATCCGACAAAGACAGGATTCGAACCTGTGCGGCCGAAGCCATCAGCTTCACTCATTCGAGGCTGACCCATTAACCACTCTGGCACTTTGCCTGTTTCTGGAAGTTTGAAGGCGGAGAATGGTCACTATAAAGGGCCCAGCAGACACCTCTCGGTACGAGGTTGATTGAAGAACAACTGGTGGCGGTTGGTACCGGGAAAATATTTGTCAAGGAGAGAAAAAAATTCGGTGGGTATGGGTCCACCTCGTCGCTGGAGCGATTTGATGTGAGGTCCAAGTCTTGGTCGGCGCCACGAAATTCATCTATAAATACGAGCCAAATCCTCCCATTCTTTCCCTCTCTTTTTCTTCTTTCTTCTTCATGTCGACTTTACTTCAGTAAGTCTTACCCCCTACAATTCCCACACAACACAAAACACACACACGCACACCCAAAACCACGGAATCCAATCCATCTGCCACGCCCGCCATCTTTCCCTCTCCTACCAAATGCCAGCTCTAACAACTTCAACAGGAGAATCATTTCTATAGTTGTCGACCTCTTCTTGGTTTCCCAAAGAAGCCACAGAACCCACCCTGGTTGATGAATCGATACCCCAGCGCCTTAGAGTGAAGAAAATGGTCATCTTTGCATTTCCATTTGTGGCTCCCGGACTGTCTGAACAAGACGGCGACTCTTATCTCTTGGGATTTGGGCTGTAGAGGGAGTGGTTGATGATCTCGTCCCCGTTTCTCGGTCGGCCTTTTGGCGCGAGGGCGGGGTGGGTGTTGGGGGAGTCTGACAGGCCTCTCTTTTTCTTTTTTTCATTGCCGTCTGAGCTGGTTCTCAGATTGTGAAGAAGAAATTTCTTGTTGGCTCATGCCTGCAACCTTTCTCGAAACTATTGTAGCTACCATGCCCGCATCAATGTTAAGCGCAGGTAAATTTTCTACAGCCGGGTGGCCAAATATTACCAATGTTCTGGTCCCTCCTTCTGTTCGTCCAGTACTCAGGTCCCACGACGACAATTGGTTCTCATCGTTGGCCGCCTCTTCCCCTCGAATTCGGAGAACAACCAACGGATGGGGATGGAGGCTTACACTTGTCCCCTCCCCCAAATAGAAGAACACAAGTTGAGATGCACCAATCCTTATTGCCTCCATCCATGCGCGTACGCCTAACCTACGCCTAGAAGGATGACATTGATGTCCACCATCACCATCCACCCCAGGAAGCCCCGTGACTGACCTCACCGGATCCTCAACATTGTGCCCGCCCACCTCACATTTTGTTGACACTTGTTTCCCTGGCGTCATGATTAACTCGCACGTGTACGCGAACGCTGTAGCTCAACAACACACCTCCCTACTAACAGGCATCAACTGTTGACACTCGAAACGTTCGAAGCTGGGAATAATCCCAAGGCCGCCTTTCATGCCGCACTTTATTGCTTCACGTAGATCAACTAACGATTGCTTGTCATGCAGTGCCCTGCTCGTGAACGTATGATTTACCATGCTTGTTTCGACCATCGTCGTCTTTTCCTTCCTGTATTTTTTACGCGAACTGGTCCGCCCAGGCGTCAAGAAAAATAATCGCCGACCCGAGGCCAAAACTCGCTAGAGTCTACTCTCGCTGGATTTGAACACTGACCTTGGATATTCGTGGATTGATTTTCCCTCAATCTCCGCTACATTGCCGCCAAAGCTGGCATCCCATCAGTCAGAGGTCCACTTCACGTCAAAATATCCAAATTCTCCTTCGAATTCCCACGTCTCTCGCATCCAGACCGCGCAGGGAGACCCCAACCACGGCTGGATTAGAGATTGCCCGCCTATTGGACAAGGTGTTGTTGTAACACTCCGCGAGCGAGGACTCGCCTCTACTAGATCAGGTTCGGAGTCTAACTTCCCAGCTGAACGAGGGGCTGGACAACAGCAAGAACAGTGCTTTTATGAGGTTAGGTGCAAGGTTGGGAGAAGAAGTTGACATTCCTGGTCAAGCCGTCAACTAAAAGAGTCTATTTAGGTTTACAGGAGCAAATGGTGCTCCAGTGCCGTTTCGACTTGCTGAAGCGCCGCCGAACCTACCGGACTAGAGAGGACATTAAATTCTCGTCCGAGGTCTCTCCTGTAGTTAGGGTCTTGCGCCTCGGTGGGTTGGTGCTAGTGTTAATTTCACCATCTCCGATGGGCTTTCCTTGAAGGCTGTATTTCCTGGTGTCCTCCTCTTATCCCAACCACACAAGGTGCCAGTTGGTCGCAGTTAGATTCACTTCTCTTCTCCCGGTCCCTCGATGCGTCTATCTTTGCTCCTTTCACAGTACTACAATATCTCGAATCTCGGATTAAACCTCCGATACGGGGTCTAATCGTGATGGAATGGTTTCGACTCGAGAGACTTGTTCAAGATCTGCTCGGTATGGCTACTTCGGGGAAATGTTCCTATTCAGAAATCAAAACTTCTAATTCTTTATTGAACGATAACTGAGTATTTCGTAATTTCCCGGCTGGGAGGCGTCGTAATAGTTGACTTCGACCTTGTTCTGTATAGCCCGTATTTGTCCCGATGCTTCGAAAAGGCGAAAACCGCTGGACTTGATCTAACACCAGCCATGGGGAGCGGGAATCAATCAGCTCAATAGATCCCTGTAGAATATGCTAGGGCTTGCTGGTTCATTATCCAAGACCTCCTTGACTTTTTCAACGTAATAGAGTCCAAGTGTTTCCCGCATACGGATGAGCAATGTCCTCATGGATCAATTGACATCTGTTTAGTAAACTTCCCCTGATGAAAAGTTGGTTGGGTGCTTCGATGCACTGGAGATCTTCATGGAGTGAATGAGGAAGACAGGTCGGACTGGACACTGGACGAAGAAGGCGACACCTCGAAGGAAAAAAAAAGGAAAAGAAAAAAAAGAACAGTCAGTTCTACTCACATTAAGTTCGAACCGGTAACCTTTAGGTTGTTTCCTCCATGTACCTTGCTGACTCACCCGCTTTCTTAAGGCACCTTCGAAAATTTTTGAAGAATCTCGAGGTACCATCTCGCGATAGCATCATCATCATTAGACAGCCTTACTATACTACATCCCAACCTCATACTACCGTCCACACTAACATCCCTAATAATATTAAGGAAAAAAAATCTTATTAAGATATAGTAAATGCAAATCGTCATTGAGAATAGTTTTATATTTCGGAACAAAGGTAATCGAAGAAATGCTATAATAATGACGAAAAAAAATTGCCTTGTCCAACTGGCAAAAGAGTTCGGCCCCGAGGGACCTACATCTCTCTCACCCCAACCCGGGGCGCCCCACGGTAGTTTGACCTGATCTGACAATACCTCCCGAAGGAGATACCATCAGACGCCTCAGCCTAACGTTTGACGGCTAGACTATCTACCGTGGTTGAAGAAACACACCGATTAACTCATTGATAACACATTCTCGCACTCCCTGCAGCAATTCGCAGTTCGCACTACGCAGAACAAATCTTTTACTTTATTTCTTGGAAATACTCAATGCAGATTTAAAAGCAGAGACGCTTAATCCGAGACTTTGGAATTCTCCAACTTGGATATCACACCGACTTGTCGTATTGAATGTCAAGTGAACTTAGTGAACCCTGGTAATTGACAATACTTTCAAAACCTCGTCGGCCTTGTCACGAATCTCGGGGCTATAGATCCCAACCGAGCACAAAACCACATCATGTCATCGATTGTACCGGGTTCTTGATAACTTCCTTTGCAACCTTCGAGGTCGATGTACATTAACTCATCTTTGTTTGCCTCATGCCTTTACGAGAATCCCATCATATAATGAGGCCAAGTCTAATCTATTACAATCTATTACATAAATCTGATAGCTCTTTGCTTCAAACCGTAGAATTCCGGGAACACAAGAGCTGGCTTCCTCTCCTGCCTTGTAATTAAGAGGATTATGTCAAGACAGTTAAGAGTCCAAGTCAAGGCTGAGAACTTGACTTACAGACTTCAGTCAACTAACCAACCACACCCATAATTCCGACAATGGCAACGGACAACCTACTTGATACACCTCAGCGGCCCCACTTGAGTTGAGAAGCAAGTAAAGACCATACAGATAGATATGTTGACGCTGCTTTTCTTAAGCCGGACAATCGGAAATTGCCCACTACATAGAACACTGCGTGTGCTGCATCCGGTCCCCGACTTAGTTTAGCGTACTCCAACACTCCAACTCCTTTGAAGCAGAGTGCCGGGAGTCCGATGCACAGACTGTTTGGCTATGGTGTGCTTGGGACCTAAATCGCTACCATCCATGTGGGAAGCATCGCAGAGAGTCGGAGAGAGACTGGAAAGACGGGACACCGTGTGAATGTGCGGACCTCATTGCTGCTTCTCCTGATGTTGAACTCTTTGACTTTACCCCGCAAACTAGAACCCGCCAGGATCAAGTGGCGCTCCGGCCCAATGCATTATGCAACGACGGAGCATTTTCGCCACTTGTCGGTCCTCGGATTGGGCAAGATCCTTCTCAATTTCTCATGCTCTTGACCACTTTCGGTGCTTATGCTGCTAGCCCGATCCCTCGTTATAATCGCCCCAATCCGCTTCGTCGAGGCGCCGATCCCGCATGCCTTAGCCGCGCCTAGAGTTACGAAGTACGGCATTGATGTCCGAATGGATGAGAAGGTGCTGATACCTTCTAGATTAGTTGACAGTCCCAATGACAGTACCGCCAGGCATATTGCACTTCACCTCCCATTTCAATTCACGTCTCCGCTTCCTCAGTCGTGCGCCCAGGCTTCTATCCCCGCAACCTACCCCGCCTCCGCGTTGCTCTACCTCGTACTTCGTAGCTTCACATCGTGGAACGCAATGGGGCATCGTTCCCCGCCGAACCCCGACGTTATCCAGTACCCCATAAAATAGGCCGTGGATGGGGATTGCCAATAGTCTAGCGGTCTTAGCCAATCGCCGGAGGGAGATTCGGGGTAAGGGGTAGATCGCAGGGGGTTATCTGTCCATACAGTCACATTGCTACCTCCTCTACAGGCTGATCCAAGAGCCTGTGTATATAAGTCGTCTTCCTTCATTCCTCCTGTGGCACCTTTCCTTCAACCCCGCCATTCCTTTTTCCCCTCTCGCCTTTGACATTCGAGTAATACCCCCTCAACGTTCTCTACTATGGCTACAGCCGAGGTCGACATCCCCTCCCATCTCCGGACCGTCCCCGGGTCTGTTAACATTCCCATCGCGTCGTTCCCTGTCACTCCCAACAAGTCCGCACCCGCCGACGTCTCAAAAGTTGCGGTGGACTTGGTGAACTCCTTCAACAAGGCGGTCGAGGCTGGTGATTACCAGGCCATCGCTGATCTCTTCGTCGACAACGGCTTCTGGCGTGATCACTTTGCTTTGACGTGGGACTTCCGGACGGTCAATGGACCCGGTGGTATCCTGAGCCTTCTGAAGGAAGCCGCAGGATCGAGAGACGGATTTAGGCTCAAGAAGATTGAAATCGATAATAGCACCGACGTCCGCGCCCCCAAGTTCACAACTCTCGATGGAGATGGCGAAGTCTGGGGGATCCAAGCCTTCATTACTTTAGAAACGGCAATTGGCAAGGGCCGTGGTATCGCTCGCTTGGTTGAGGTTGAAGGCAAGTGGAGGATATTCACCCTCTATACCAGCCTACGGGAGTTAACCGGCCACGAGGAGGGTACCTACTTTCGGAGGCCGGTGGGCGTGCAGCATGGAGGCAGACCCGGACGCAAGAACTGGGCTGAACGAAGGGCGCAAGCCGCGGATTTCAACGATGGTACTGCGCCAGCGGTTTTCATTCTAGGTATGTGCGAACACCATGTGCTTCTTCCAAATATCCCCCTAAGTTAACATACGGATCAGGCGCTGGCCAGGCCGGATTAACCGCCGCTGCGCGGCTAAAGGCCTTGGGTATCGATACCCTAGTCATCGATCGAAATGAACGTGTAGGTGATAATTGGAGAAAGCGGTACCACCAACTGGTTCTTCACGATCCGGTATGGTATGACCACCTACCATATATGCCCTTCCCGCCCCAGTGGCCCATCTTCACTCCCAAGGATAAGTTGGCGCAATTCTTCGAAGCGTATGCGACTCTCCTTGAACTTAATGTGTGGACACGAACTGAACTCGTGCACGCTCGGTGGGACGAGGATAAGAAGAACTGGACAGTCATTGTGCACCGGCGAAAAGAGGACGGCAGCAGCGAAGTTCGAACATTCCACCCCCGGCATGTCATCCAGGCGACCGGGCACTCCGGAAAGAAGTACATGCCATCGATTCCAGGCATAGAAAGTTTCAGAGGCGATGTTTTGTGCCATTCATCCGGGTTCCGGGGAGCTCGAGAAAACAGCCAAGGAAAGAAGGCGGTAGTTGTGGGCTCTTGCAATTCTGGCCACGACATCGCGCAGGACTTCCTTGAGAAGGGTTACCACGTCACCATTGTCCAGCGATCGACCACACATGTCGTTTCTTCCTATGCCATCACAGACATTGCCGACAAGGGCGTTTATTCAGAGGATTCCCCGCCGGTTGATGACGCAGATATAATAGTTCACGGCAACCCCAGCTCCGTCTTAAAGGCTCTCAATGTCACAATTACCCGAAAGTCCGCGGAGTGCGACAAGGAGATCCTAGAAGGTCTCGAAAAGGCTGGCTTCAAGACAGATTCCGGCCCAGATGGTTCGGGGTTGTTCATCAAGTATTTCCAGCGCGGAGGCGGTTATTACATTGACGTTGGCGCTTCTCGCCTGATTGCGGAAGGCAAGATCAAGGTGAAGCAGGGGCAGGAGATTTCGGAGGTTCTTCCGAATGGGCTACGCTTTGCGGATGGTTCTGAACTGGAGGCCGATGAGATTGTCTTCGCGACTGGTTATCAGAATATGCGAACCCAGACGCGCTTGACGTTTGGCGATGAGATTGCGGATCGAGTCGGTGATGTCTGGGGCTTTAATGAGGAGGGCGAGATGAGGACGATCTGGCAGAAGAGTGGACACCCTGGATTCTGGTTCCACGGCGGAAATTTGGCATTGTGCAGGTATTTCTCGACCTTCCTGGCCTTGCAGATCAAGGCACTGGAGGAAGGGATTATGAGGTATGGAGAGAAATAGGGAGCCATCTACAGTTGGTAGAGTATGAACTGAGAGCATAAATGATTCAACTAGCCAACGGATGGATCTAACTTCTATATCACATCTCAACCTCAAACGACCCGGCTCCTCGGGGATGGACTGTCAAGCTGGGCTTGCCTGCCACCATGAATTTCCAAGTGTACATCCGCATCCCTATTCCATGTGCTGCCAATTTGTTCATAACCCCTAGTCCTTATTCCTAGGTTTCCACTCAGTAACGACACGTAATAGAGTAGGACTCAGAAACACAAACAGTTGCGTAGAAACTTGTTGCATTTGAATCGCAGCAAGTCAATATCGCAACCGAAGATATAGGGAAACCAAGTTCATGAGTGAGGAATGCTCGGAGTTTGAAACGCGGGCCAGCGTAACTCCGATGCCGGGGCGGAGTCGGTCAATCTGCACATAATCAACTTCCTTGCCAAGCGATGCTTTGTTCACTTGGTTCGCTCGTTCAGCAGCTGGAGATAGTTCCAGAACGACATCCAAATCGTGTTTGCGCCCAGTTTAAATAAACTCGACATGTCTACTACTGGGCCCAAAAGGCTCCGCATCGGCGTGGATGTCGGCGGTACAAACACCGACGGCGTCATTCTCGACCCTACCCAATCGTCCTCGCCAAGCAGGGGGATCATTGCGTGGCACAAGGCGCCTACGACCGCTGACGCCGGAGATGGCATCAACACCGCAATCATGACCATGTTCGCTTCGGCGAGCATCAGGCCCGAGGACGTGGCGAGCGTTGTTATTGGTACGACGCAATTCGTTAACGCCGTAGTGGAGCGGGATCCTCGGCGATTGTCGCGAGTTGCTGTTCTCCGGCTCTCGGGCCCATTTGCTAAGCATGTCCCACCATGCGTGGACTGGCCTGCCGATTTGCGCGAGGTTATCCTGGGATATCATTCCAGGGTTAAGGGAGGGCTCGAAGTTGACGGGCAACTAATCTCAGATATCGACGAGGCGGAAGTAAAGGACGAATGCGCTAAGATCCGGCAGCTGGGAATCAACGCTATCGTCGTTAATGGTATATTCAGTCCGATCGACACCGTGGAGAAGCAGGAAGAGAGAGCGGCCGATATTGTTCGGGCCGAAATACCCGGCAGCTATGTCGTGAGCGCTAGAGAAGTGGCCAGCCTTGGCTTCGTGGAAAGAGAGAACGCCGCAATCTTGAATGCATCCATCCTGCCCTTCGCCGCACGAACCATCCAGTCCTTTCAAAAGCCAGTCAAGGCCCTTGGGCTGCACTGTCCCGTCTTCATAACGCAGAACGATGGAAGTATACTTTCAGGAGACGTGGCAGCGAAGTTCCCCATCAAGACCTTCTCCAGCGGGCCTACAAACAGCATGCGTGGAGCCGCGTTCTTAGTGCAAGGTGAGGTCTCGGACGATGTTATGGTTGTTGACATTGGGGGCACGACTACCGATGCTGGCCTCCTCCTAGCAAGTGGATTCCCCAGACAGCAAGCCGCGTACAGTGAGCTTTCCGGAGTGCGGATGAACTTTCCGTGTCCGGATATAAAGAGTATTGGTCTTGGTGGTGGCTCGCTGGTCCGAAAGGGTGAAATCATTACCATTGGACCAGACAGTGTCGGATATTCCATCACGACGCGAGGGCAGGTTTTTGGGGGTACAGAGTTGACTGCAACCGACTGTTCCATCCTTGCCGATCAGTCGATTGAAGTTGGAGACCGGAAGCTTGCTGAAGGTTCTCTCACGGCTGAGGAACTTGAACAGTACCTTGCGGTTGTGAAATTAAAGTTGGAGAATCTAATCGCGAGAATGAAAACATCTCCGGCGGATCTCCCAGTTATCCTTGTTGGAGGGGGCGCAATAATCGCTCCACGAGAACTCTCGGGAGCCAGCAAGGTCTTTAGACCAAAGTGGTCGGAGGTTGCAAATGCTATTGGGGCGGCCATCGCCAGAGTGAGCGCTACCGTCGACACGGTGCAATCCACGGAATCGAAATCAGCGCGGGAGGTCCTGGAAGATATAAAACAGGAAGCTATAAACAAGGCTGTCGAGTCTGGTGCGCTACCGTCGTCAGTGAAGGTGGCCGAAGTGGAAGAGTTGCCGCTATCGGTGAGTATTCTACGCGTGAACGCTTGCGAGTTGTACTGCTCTGTCTAACATCCAAGTTTACTGTCGAAAATAGTATGTTGCCCACAAATCCCGATTTATTGTCAAAACAGCTGGTGATTTTGACTTCACACGAACGTTTACCACCCCGGATCATACCCAAGATTTGGCGATCAGCCAGGTAGAAACCCAAGCTGACGCCACGATCTCGTCTTCAATACTCAAGTCAGATCCCACGAGAGGCGAGATTGACCTGTTCAGTTACAAGCCTACTGTCAAGCAAGGAGTATGGTATGTCAACGAGACGGACTTGAGTTTCATCAGTATCGGCTGCTACATCCTGGGAACTGGAGGCGGTGGCTCGCCATACTCGCAAATGGTTCTTCTCCGTGAGAAACTCCGAGCTGGTGCAGTGGTAAGGGTTGTGAGCCCATCTAGTTTACCGGACGATGCGCTAGTCGGAAGCGGCGGCGGCGCCGGGTCTCCCACTGTTGCAATCGAGAAGTTGTCCGGGGACGAAATGATTGAATCTCAGCGCGAATTATACAAGCTTGTCGGACAACCGGCAACGCACATGATCACTGTCGAGATCGGCGGTGCAAATGGTCTTCAGAGCATGATCCTCGGTGCGAGCACAAATATGGACATACCCGCCGTTGATGGAGATTGGATGGGCCGAGCATATCCCACAAAATGGCAGACGACGCCTGTTGTGTTCAACGAAAGATCACCCATATGGGCCCCTATAGCAATGAGCGACGGTAATGGAAATGTCATAACCATGACCAGAGCCTCTTCAGATGCTCACGTCGAGCGTATCATGCGCGCAGCACTGAGTGAAATGGGCTCCCAGGTCGGGTTCGCTGACCCGCCTGTCACTGGTGCCGAGGTGAAGCGCTGGGTTGTTGAGAATACCATCTCCCAGTCTTGGAGAATCGGCCGGGCCGTCATGAAAGCAAGGAAGACGAATACTCTTGACAGTGTTGCCGAGACGATAATTGAAGAGTGTGGCGGCCACGAAGGCGCGAAAGTCATTTGGAAGGGCAAGATTGTGAGGGTAGAGCGAACGCTGAGAACAGGTCACGTCTATGGGGAGTGCGTCATTGAGGGAATGGGTATCACCCAGGAGACCGAGGCTGGGGTTGAACGTGAAAACAGCAAAGGCGCCGAGTTTAGTGGCTTCATCAAGATCCCGTTTAAGAACGAGAACATCGCTGCCATAAAAATCCCATCAGCAGCAGAGTCATCCTTGGATGATTTGGGCGCGAAAGAACGGCAAGAAGACGTGCTCGCCATAGTGCCGGATCTCATCTCCGTCATCGATGCCCAAAATGGCGAGGCTCTCGGCACCCCAGAATATCGATACGGCCAACTAGTGATTGTTCTAGGGATCGCCGCTAGCGATCGTTGGACGTCTACCCCTAGGGGAATTGCCATAGGTGGCCCTGAGGCGTTTGGATTTCACCACTTGACTTACGCACCCCTTGGAAAATTTAGGAAACCACGGAGCGTTATTGAAGAGTTTAATGAGGGATGATGGCACAGAGTTCGAGACTCGACAGAATGTAGGTTTGGCTCATAGATTCACTTCCGTCTGGTGGTATAACCCGGATTTGATGTTTGTGCTATCTACTATAGCTACCCACATACAGAGATGGGCGAAGAGGAAAATGAAGGGTGTCGCAGGTGTTCATTCCAATATTCCAAGAACACTTGCACAATACTTATAGAATGAACCGAGCACTCGACATCGGAGCTACTAAAAATTCACAAATACTAGAGGCCTTTAACTGGCAGGTCCCCCCAGAAAACAATCTATTCAAAGTGATGGGACTGGCTCGTTCATGTACCGCGTAGGCATGGCGCACTCGCTGGCAATTTCGGCACTTGAAACCGTAGCTCCATTAGCAATCAATATAAAGTCCTCAATAACCAAGACAATCATTGCCAAGGATGGCTATAGTCTGGGTACTTAGGATCGTCTAGTTATACTCATGTCATCATATAGGAGATCTACATATCAAGGTCATATGGACTTGTATTGGAGATACAGCACTGATATTAATCTATATTTTCTCTTCCGTCAATTATAGCCAGCCTGACAGTGTCCCATCCGCTCACTGATATTTAAATAAGTTCAGCCAGTCCGTTCCCCTCCGTCATGGCCCAATTGGATATACCATCATTACACTCTAGTAGACTCGCAACTGGACTCGCTTGAAAGCGCCAGATCTCAAGATGCAGCCTTTCGCGTGCCTTCTCCTCGCCGCTACTGCGGTGCAAGCCCATTGTACGTCATAGGAGCTTTGGCTGTGGCCATGTAGCAAAGCTGGTGTGATAATCTAACATCAATAGACACTTTCCCTCGGCTTGTCGTCAACGGCGTCCCGGAGGAGGCGGACTGGTCCGTCACCCGCATGACAAAGAACGCCCAGAGCAAGCAGGGCATCGAGAACCCTACCGTGCCCGATATTCGTTGCTACCAGTCGCGAAACGCCCCCAATATCGCGACTGTCCCTGCCGGATCGACTATCCATTACATCTCCACGCAGCAGGTTAATCATCCCGGGCCTACTCAGTATTACCTTGCCAAGGTTCCGGCAGGTCAATCCGCGAAGACTTGGGACGGCTCCGGTGCCGTCTGGTTCAAGTTCCACACCGAGATGCCGAGAGTAGATGCAAACAAGCAGCTCACCTGGCCTGGTCAGAGTAAGATACACTTTCCTGACCATGTGTGTTTCAAAAAGCTAACCTTGTCTTTCAGACGAATACGTGACAACGAACGCTACGATTCCCGACAGCATCCCGGATGGCGAGTACCTTCTCCGTGTCGAACACATCGCTCTGCACATGGCCATGCAGCCGAACAAGGCCCAGTTCTATCTTTCATGCTCGCAAATCGAGATTACTGGAGGAGGCAGCGCGACGCCCGCACCTTTGGTTGCGTTCCCGGGCGCGTACTCGTCCAACGATCCTGGCATCCTGGTGAACCTTGGCACCATCGGACCGGACTCGTATCAGCCTCCGGGACCCGCGGTCTGGGAAGCGTAGATAGTGGAAGTGTAGACAAACAGGAAACCACCACAATAGTATTTCATCCATTCTCAGCACTCTCTTTATTTCAAGAAAACGATGCTTCAATGATAAGAAAAGGGCCAATAAATTCTGTGAATGAAAATACCTTCTATCTAGTCTTACATTTCATCGCTTGACCTGTCCAGAGATTCAGAAAACGGCTAGTAAAAGGGCGAATCCATGTCGTCTTCTGCATACCCGCACATAGCCCTAACAAAGCCAAACTCGTGGTCGTTTCTACACTCGGGCAGCTCATCGATCTTCTCGCCGAAGCCCTCTCTGTGCGATCCATCCCCAGCCCACTCATCAGCCTCCATGGTCTTCTCAAATAAAATATTCGCTACGGCCTCCACAGACCCTCCACGCTGGAGGAAATGCTTTGTTACCGGAGGCCACTCGCTCCGGTGCGGTTGAAGCGCCACAAGGACCGTATGCTCCGATGGGATGTTGTTGCGCCGCAGACATTCGGCCAAGTGGCTAAACATGTTCGTAAACCCTTGCCGCATGGACTTGTTTGTTTCCAAGTTGTCTCGGACATGTGGGGGTAGGTAAATCAGGAATTCTTCGTTATCCTCGACCCAATCTGGTCCGCTTGATTCGTAGATATCATGATCCAACAAGCCATATTGGATTTCGGCTGTACTTAGGAGCGCAAATATCATCCGAGGGCTTAAGAAGCCGCCGACACATTTTCCACACGTGCAGCCGTACATGAGCCTCAAGGTGTTCCGGATTCCTGCAATGTCGATATGAGGGACCCTTCGCACTTGATCGTCCGTAGCAGATGAAGCGGCCTCGATATCTAGAGTGGATAGAGTCGAGAGGTCAAAGGCATCAGTGCCCTTGAGGGCAGCTATGCATTCAATTGCCGGCTCACCAAAGCCCTTGAATTCGTCAGATGCTACGAAGAGTCTCTGTCCATCTCGTTCTCTTGTTCTTTGATGCTCCAGTTGATTCCGCAGGGCTTCTTCCGGAGTGTAGCCTTGCTTGTTACGGACTGCAGCCAGCTGACTCGCTTTTGAAAGGATGAACTTCACAAGCTTTGGCTTCTGTGACATCGCGGCGATGTGAAGTGCAGTGTTGCCTTTTTCATTAACTGCTAGCCACTGATGATCTTCGGGGTCGTTCGAGAAGTTCTGTTCCAGCTCATCGACACACTCTTTCTCTTCCGTAGCGGGGTCCGCTAGTTTCAGAAAAAGCTCTTCGAGGCCCTTTGGAAGTTGAATACCTATGTCGTCCGGCTGTTGCCAGTCTTGTTCTGGATCCAAGTGTCTTGATGGATGATCTGGAGAGTCTGTTCGGGCAAACCATGACGACGTACCGATCCTGCGAAAGCCTAGGGATCGCCAGAAACTCTGTGAGATTTTTATCTCCCTTTCGGCGAAGGCTTCGAAATCTTCCGACCCATCGAATTCTGCCATGAGGTAGCCAGGTCTAACAACGGCATAGAAGCCTGCCTTCTCATCGACTTTCTCCCTCGTCCTCTTTAAAATAGCATCGACAACCTGTCTTCCAATACCACGTCGTCGCCACTGGTATCCAACCTCAAGGCTCTCGAACAGAAGCAGGTCTCCACGGTCGAGCTCCTTACCCCAAACACCAGTGCCTTTCCTAAAATCGTGCTCGTAGTACTCGCGGTCGAGGCGCCCGTATCGGTCGAATAAGTTAAAAGCAAGATCTGAGGTCTCTTGAGATAGCTTCTCCAGTTCACTCCAGAACGAAGCGCGCATTTTGTCGCGTCTGATAAGTCTGGCTTCGCACCTCGCAATTTTGGGCCTGGTAGTAGGAGGTGAAGTACTCTCAAGAGGCTGCCACACGGCATAACCGCCGATATCCTCTAACCACAATTGGAAGACGAAGTCTTCACTTCTTCCACCATCCTCGTCCTTACTGGCGCTACAGTCATGTTAGTTTGGTATTTCTGGTCCGGATTAGGCAGAAAGAGCAGCTCACTCACTCGTCGTCTTCGCCGAGGCTCTCTTCTGTCAAAGCCTGTCCCCTCCTAGCATCCACCGTTTTGGGGTGTTGTGCAGCTTCTTCGGCATTAGCTACAACTCCAGGTAAGGCTCCTGAAGGCGCTTGACCCTCATTTGCATCGAGTGATATCCCTACTCTCCCAGCAGAATCCGTCAGATCTGACCCAACATTCGCACCGGTATCAGGAAGCGGGGGGACTGGTTCGATTGGTCTAGGGTCATTAAGTTCTGCCTTGCGACGTGAGGCAAGGCTCGTCCAGATGACGAGCTTAGGACGCGCCCTGCTGGATTGTCCGGTCTGGGATTCCTGAGTGCGGCTCAGCAATACCTTGCGCTTTTGGACACTCCTGCCTCCCTCTGTGGAGTTGTCTGGGCTGCGTTGACGCTTCATACTGGGCCTGTCAAGGCTCAAAGACGATAGTTGTATGGAATTTCTTCGCCAGGAGTACAAGGGTCAATTTGAGAATTGGTTTGAGGAAGGAGAGGGAGAGGAATGATGCTGCACTCCTCAAAACTAGGAGGATCGGGGAGATTAAGGCCTATTTAGGATCGGTTAAAGAAGGGGCCATTGATGGCTTGTCCGAAATCCCGTTTGGAGTGTCCAGGAGGCCGCCGGTAGGGGAGGATGCCATTGGTTTATGCACCTTGAATCCTCATTGTCGCATAACATAACGGAACACATGAAAGCTAGGAGGCTGTGTAAAGGCCAGGCCAGGCCATGAGGCCATGGTGACAGGGGAAATATGCTGTTGGTCGGTGGCCACGCACCTGGAATACTCGTAAGAACGGAAGGTCTGAAAGCGATGGGGCTGTGCAGAGGTGGCCAGGCCATGTTATCGGGCAACCGTCCTCTCAATTTATTGCAAGTCACTCTTCAAGGGGCACCTCAAACACCCCCAATAAAAGTCTCTCGGATACAACATCGAAGTAAGGGCCAGTCTCTTCTGCTGCTTGAATCTTGAATCGATTGGTTTTGAATGGCCAAGCTGTTTCCCGCCGCCAAGGAAGGCCGGCTTCGGATCCACGCCTAGATGGCGAAATGGCAAACAATCATGAACTAAGTAAAGCAGCACTTTCCTGGTTCCTAATACTCCATTTGTTTCATGCAAATGAGGACTCTGGGTGACGAGGAAAAGTCCACTCAAGACCGACAAGCCGCAAGCGTATCTTAGTTATCATAACGCGTGGCGTCGCTCATGCGAGGTGAGCTCCAATATTTCGCTATTTTGATGGCTCACTTCTGTCAAACCCTTTGGGCAAACTAGCTAATTGGGGGAATGATTGATGCGATAACGTTGGAGCCCTAGAACGATGATTAGGAGCAGCGGCCAGAATGGCCCAGCCTACCCGACAAAGACAAAATAGCCAGTAACTGCCAATCAAGGTAGCAAAAAGATAAGTAGTAAAGGTAGTTGTAGTGAAAAGAAGAGTAAGAGTGGGAAACGCGAGCAGGCAGGTGAAATGCGTTGGCCATTTTCCGCCACTTGATAGTGTTTGAAGCATGGTGAGGCGGCGTATCATCGATTCTGGGCCAAAGTAGCATCATCAAGCATGATGAAGTTGGAAATATCACACTCACCTCAACAGCGACTGAAGAGTATAAGTCCAGATAGAAGTCGAGCACGAGCACGACGGCTACTGCTGGCTGTAGGAGACACATGGTATAGAAGCCAGCATCCCAATTGCCAATTTCCTAGACAGGTCGATGATGCCGCCTTGCGCAGGAGGCCAGATATCCACTCAAAAGCCCGCCCTCCCAACTCGTCTGGGTTCCAGGGTGCAATCCATCCCCATATCCCCAAAACTTTTCGATATACGGTCGCCTTTACATCGTAAATCCACTTATCAACTAGGCTAGGGCGTTCCAAGTCCGAGGCGGCCACAGCGGAGTTGCGGTCCGTGTCGGAGAAGGGCTGGTGAGACGAATTGTAGTCGAATGTGTAGTATAAGAGGAGTAATAGAACCGAGAAGTACGCTGTTCCCACGATGCCAGTCACGACCTGCAGACACACGTTGAAGCTAGGTTAACACTAATGGCCAGTGGCGACGATCATTTCTAAAATGATCAATCTCATGCTTACTCTGCACTGAGCTCAAAGCTCCCAGAAAATATCCGCACGACAGGGACAATCTAAGACGTAGATGACGGTGTGGAGGCAAAATCATATGTCAACTGCTGTGCATCAATTGATGTGTACTAGGGCCTGTCCTTTGTCATATAGTCTCTAACAATAGTTAGACCAGTGTCACCAGGCTGAGATGTCTCGGAAGAATGAACGATGACGGGTCAACCGGAATACGGAACTCAACCCCTACCCTTGTCTAGAGCTGATACATTTAGCCAATCAAGCAATCTGGGGCCATTGCTATGCATGCCAAAGAGATATCAGCTTGGATTACGAAGTATGTTGGACTGGCTACCCCCAAAAGCGATGTGGGAGAATGAATAGAAGAGTCTCTGTTAAAATAGAATCCCATGTCAGTAGAGTCTCAGAGGTGCCCTCGCCTTAGTTAGTGGAATATACTTAGTATACGGAGGTAGTTGGTACTTACACTACTTTCTAAAGGGTAGAACAAGATGCAAAGTAGGAGTAGCCATAATCGAGGATGAAAGATGGTAGTTCCCTGGGCTGTTGGAAGTTCGGGTGGCGGAATGGGGGGCGGTGGTGGGTGAGGGAGGTGTGTGCTCGATATGATTTCGTATTCTCGGACTCAAGAACCTCTCCTTCGAGCAAGGGCAGGAATACTCAGTGACCAACCACCACATAAGCCACCCCCTATGCAGGCTCAAGCCAAGGGAATGCAGTGTCGCTGAACAACATTAGCAGCTGCGTATCGCCATGGTTTTGCGTCTTGGTTTTAATCCGCGGTCTCCTCCTGGTCCTCACATAGCAATAGATCACACGACCAGCTAACATTTATAGACCAGGCTATAGGGTATGTGTGCATTGATGTATTACACAGTAAAATCGGGGGCTGGCTGTTGAATGAATATAACCCCCACCACCATCTTCGCGTTCCCACTGCATCTGCACTTTTACCATGGGAGAGGGGAAGGCCAGCTTCCAAGTACCTAGATTGTTGCCTTTACTGTTTGCGCACATGTATTTGTGCATGACCACTGGACTTACCTACAATTGTAGTGATTATATCATCAGGACCGGTTAGTTTGGTCCGTCAGGGAGTAGAGACAGGGAGCAGAGGCAGGGAGCAGAGGTAGGGATCAGAGGTAGGGAGTCGAAGTAGGGAGTAGAGGCAGGGGCCTTTTTGAAGCTAGATCATTGCGCGAGAACCATCCGAATCGATGCGATGTAACGTGATGGAAGATCAACTGCAGGATGGGTAGGGCATCAGTGGCTTATCCTACGAAGCTCGAGAAGATAGATTTAGATCTCGATTAGCCATCATCAACTACCTTTCGCTTTAATCTCTTCTATGAACCTTTGCCAGTCGTTAGAAGTGGTGTAGTTGTTCATCACTTTATCGTCTCTCAACCTCTATCATCTCCACTAAAAAAATAAATAAATAAATAAATAAATGAAGAAGAAGAAGAAAAAAAGAAGAAAAAAAGAGAGAGACGCATAGTTTCAAGCCCGAGCTGACCTTCTCCTTCTTCCCATTTTTTGACTTCTAGTTAGTACTAAAATGGCAACTGATACACGCGATGTCGAGGTGAAATTAGATGACAATCTCCTTGCAGGTTAGTGATGCACCTGAACACGTTGGCCTGGACCAGAGGCCTCTCCCCATGATCTGCCTACCAATGAACCCCGAGATTAATTGTCTACTTCATAGCGCTGCCCCGAGGTGGAAAGGTGGTCTCTATTTCTCCTTCGGGCGTAAGTGTCTATTGCAGCACGTTCAGAATTGAACCGGAGATGCCGGATGGATCATCGCAAGCGTTCCTCCAAAAGGTTTGAGACATGCTCCTGGTGTCCAACATAACATGACATGAATGACCTAACATTCGTGAACGGAATAGGAATCTCGGGGCGAATCAGGACAAGATCTGATCGAGTCGGCATGGGTATCGGAGATTGCCTTGTACAAGTTCGTTCCCGAACATGTACCACGCCCTTACAAAATAGGGGCATACAAATCCTCGCCTCAAACGCATTTCTTCCTTGCAGAATTTATAGACTTGATGGACGACCACATCCAGCGTCCGGCGGCGTACATGGCCGCCGTTGTCGCGCTCCACACACGAAGCATGGGAAAGTCACCAACGGGCAAATTTGGGTTTGCTGTTGATACTCGATTTGGCGACCTTGTGCAAGATAATAGGTGGAGCTCTTCTTGGCAAGAGTTCTGGACCTCCCAGATGCGCCAGTGTCTAGGTCGCGAAGAAAAAGTTCGAGGCCCACATGATGCTGATCGAGTCCAACTGAGGAAATTCTACTTTGACAGGGTCCTTCCACGCTACGCTACCTCGCGCCACTCAAGACCGGCGGCCGGTCGATTCAGCTATGCCTTCTCCACGGAGACCTGTGGCCTGGAAATGTCAAGTATAAGACAGACTCTGAAATCGTTTGTATCCATGACGCAAGTGCTCTCTGGGGCCACAATGAAGGCGCTATTAGAGCTTTAGCTATCACATCAGCTGTCGACCATTGCCGCACTAACACTCCTCTCTACTTGACTTGGGCGTCTTCCGAAACCACAGATACCCATTAGGGGAACGGTATCTCGACGAATACAGGAAGTCTATTCCACCTTCAGAGCCCAAAGAAGATGCAGACAGCCGCAACATTATGTATCTCATCCGTAACCAGATTCTGCTCTCCACTCTTTACCCAGAGGATCCGGAGCTGCGAGACATGTGAGCAACTCCCTGCTAACCCCAACGAGAAGTAAATCCTAATTGAAGTTATAGTTTCGTGAGCAGTATGAGAACGCTATGTGAGCGTGTCAAGGCCGAGGAAGTCAGGCTAATAAACAAGTTGATGGGAGAATGAAGAGGTGAGGACTTGAGGTGAGGACACGCAGAAGCTTCTGGCCCATCATCTTCTAGGTGCTTGGTTTTGTCGGAAGACGTCTCTCGGTGATGGCCGCGGTCAAGGTCGTCGCTCTGAGATGCGATGAACGATACAATCTTATATTCGACTTTCTACCAGGAACATCAATTCCCATCAGAAATAAAATTTGTGATTCTTCGTAGATAATTTTTATATGCCTAGAATGATAAAGACGGTCTACTCGGAAAGGCACGGCTGTAATTTCCAAGGAACAGGGGGCCATAGTGAACCCCTTGCCTTGAAGATTGAGTTGCTGATGAAGGGCAAATTTCTCAAAACTCGAGGATATAGGCAGGAGAATACTCAGCCAAGAATGGGAATTAGCTCACCGAACTTGATATTGAACGGGCTAAGATCGCCATGGCACATGGGGTCGTTCTCCTTGCAGGCTGATTCTAACAATGAACTTCTTAGCAGAGTGGGCTGCGGGGGAGTTAGAAGCTCCAACAACCTCCGCAGATCTGTACCGTGACTGACCGAGTTATAGACTGTTGTTTGTCCATGTTTGTCTATGTTTGCACATGTTTGTTTATTGTTCGCCTTGCAGAAGTATCCCGTCGCATTGTGCATTATTGATGGACAACGGGGAATGATGCAACCTCGTCCGGGCCGTCCCCCAGAGCCTCGGGATATTAACAGCCATCCGCCCGATCCCAACCACTCTCCGCTCTCTTGTAATGGTCTCTTCGCCTAAAAAGGAAAAAGAAAGAACTCCTGGGCTGATTCTCATCAAGTGATTTTGGGCAGAGCCTTTTTCTGGATCAATATTTCCCCCCATTTCTCTCCCTGAGGAAAAAAAAAAGCCCTTTCTGCCACAGTTTTGACACCTCCATATTGTCATGGCGTCCCTCAGAGTTCACGACGATCTTTCCGAAGCCAAGCTTGGCCCTGGTGAAATCGAGGATCTCAACTCTGACCTTGAGTCAAAGCCCATAGATCAACCGTATTCCATATTTACGAGGCGGCAAAAACTATGGATATGCATTGCAACATCATTAGCAGCTATGTTCTCCACGCTGAGCAGCTACATATACTATCCAGCGCTACCATTGGTATCGAAAAACCTGGGAGTCTCAGTCTTCCTCATCAACCTGACAGTGACGTCGTATCTCATCGTCGCTGGTATAGCCCCATCGTTCATGGGGGATCTCGCCGATAGCAGCGGACGGAGACCTGCTTACATTCTCATGTTCACGCTCATGCTCAGCGCCAATATCGGTATTGCTCTGCAGAAGACGTATGCGGGTCTCCTTGCCCTCCGTATGGTTCAAAGCGCCGGCTCATCAGGTATAACTCATTGAAAATGTCCCCTTCTCAAGATTTTGCTGATAGGCTGTGTATCTAGGGCTTTACAGCATAGGATATGGCGTCGTTGCTGATATTGCAGACATTGAGGAACGAGGAACATATGTCGGCATTTTATTAACCATGTATAATCCCACGATTTCCTATTTCACCCATTTTGGATACCTGGATGCTGACGGGAAACTCCAATGGCAGCACAGATGCAGCGCTAAGCGTCGGTCCCGTCATTGGCGGCGGGATAGCGGAATCCCTTGGATGGCGTTGGATCTTCTGGTTCCTCGTCATTTGGCAAGGGTCCCATTTTGTGACCATGCTTCTTTTCGTGCCAGAGACCCAGAGGAAGATTGTAGGGAACGGCAGTGCTCCGGTGAAGGGGATATACCACAGCGTATTTTCCTTGCTTCTACGGAAAGATAGTCGCGCCGACCAACCTGAGTTCATGCCACCAGCTCGCCGTTTCCCGAACCCATTTATGAGTATCAAAATCCTCCGAAACAAGAACTCATTGCTGGTTATTGTTATTACTGCCATAAATTATACAGTGAAAAACACGCTCCAGACATCTCTAGCATCACAAGGCAGCCGAATATATGATCTAGATTACCTACAAGCGGGCTTGATCTATCTGCCGATGGGAATTGGTAGCGCCATCGGCTCATTCTGTACTGGTAAGAGTAACTATGTCTCTTGGACGAATGAGACGATCGCTTAAATCTAAACAGCTAACTTGACGTGACAGGGCGCTTCATAGATTATACATACAGGCAAACTACGCTGAAATTAGAAAGGGAAGATGCGGCGCCTCTCAAGGAGTCCCATGAGTTCCCCTTTGAGAGAGCTCGACTCCGGGGCATGTACGTGCTAACTGGGATCACGGCACTTGGAACGGTGGGGTATGGGCTATCCTTGGTGACGCGGACAGTACGTATTTACAGGTGGATTCTTTCAGGAGTTACTTGAAAGCTAAACAAATCTTTTGCAGCACATCGCGGCAATACTTATCATGCAATTCCTCATCGGGGCATCAACTTCCAGCTCATTCGTTGTACGTATAACCTGGACCCCAGACATGTGGAAACCAGCACTAATACCTCGAGAGTAGATGTGCGGCACTCTCCTCACCGACTTGAATAAAGCCCGGTCAGCCACCGCTCAGGCAGCCTCGAACCTGTTTCGATGCATGTCGGCTGGAGCTGGCATTGCTGCTTTGCAACCACTCATCGACTCCATCTCACTGGGGTGGTCATTTGGCATATATGCCCTCATCGTGGTGGCTCAAGCTCCCCTAGTGTTGTTAGTTGTTCACCGCGGGCCATGTTGGAGATCTGGGGTCGTGTCAATGAGCTCTGGGAAGGACTAATATAACTCGGAAATTACACAACCGGCTTCGCGCAAGTGTCTTTCCTATCGACCAATAGGGAGCCTACACTAGCACGAATCAAGTAAGAATACTGACTTCGGAGGGTTGATATGAAGTGAGAGAAACTGGCTTAGACATGAAATTCCTACTATATTAACTGGCGGGTCACGGATAGTTTCAGACTCAAACCTCACCTCTTAACCCTAACATTAATCAGGGCTAGTCTATTTTACAATTACACACGGCCATGTTCATCTCAAGGGATTACAGACCTCATACAGCAAATGGATATTGACTAAAACGCTTCAATAGCCCAGGGTTGCGAGTCACTTACAATCTAGTCTGCGAGAGCCTTGAGGGGCCCTCAAGATCCTGCTCCTGCCTTTGAGCTGTGAGCATCTCCGAAATGCGAACCCTAAAGAATATTTCACCGCCTCTTCGGCCACCCAGACGCATGGTATAGACCGGCCATTTATAGCAATACGGGCAAGTGACTTAGAGGGGAATGTTTCTCCAGGAACGTTTTGACGGATCTTCGAAGGCCAAACCGAACTCTAGTGCAAACCAGGAGTTGGGCCGTCCCTGTGATGTTATAGCCAGAGACTAAGTCTCGATCTCTACTGCAATCTGCCGATCTTCCAAAGGGCTGGATACAGTTTGGTTGATATGCGAATTATCGAGGCCGCAAATATATTCCGTGATAGAATCCATTTTCCGCTCTGAGATGGGTCGGCGCATGGTGAAATTGTGAGGGACATGATCTTCAAGAAGTGCAGCAGAGTCTCAGATAGTACTTTCGCCAAACACCCTCTAGTATTTAAGATTTTATTTGCGATCTGGCGGTGCGTTTAAAAACAGCCTAGCTGGCGGGCAGCATCAATGCCACGATGACGCGATAAACAGTGGCTCGGACTGCTCTAGAATCTAGATGTCTAGGCCGAACCATCTACCAGGGGGCGGATCTTTTTTCACTAGCCTTATTTCCAGTGCCATCCCGGTAAATTTCACTGGGGTGCCTCTTCCGAAACCCTGAAGCTGTTTTCCACTGTCAGTTCAGACATTTCCAAGTGATCTAGCCCCGGATTCCCACCCGAGAGAGCCTCACCCTGGAGATTGCCAATGCTGCCCGCTGTCTCGCCAATTCTTCCCCAATCATCCTCCTCCTTTCCATAAAAGCAGCAACGATATCCACCAATATCTCTTCCAAACTATTTTGAGCGCACCACACGTCAAGCAGAGTGTCGATCGTCCTAAGCCACGGTTCTGATCCGATCAAGTCCATCTTTAACACCACTCGTCGAACGCGCTGCAATGTCTCCTCGCCAATAAACTCAGTGATATCCATGGCACGTCCAGTACACGGCGTGGTGGGAGGGGAGTCATGGAGGACGAATGGCTTGGCTCGCAGGATGGGAAGCGCCTCCCAGGTTATCTGCCGGTTTAGGAGCAACACGGTTGGCGTTGTGAGTCTCCCAGCGTGAAGAATTGGGAAGGTACATTTCGGATCGGGTGATGCGCTCATCTTCTCTCTCGCTTCCTCGCATTCGCGGGACAGTCTTGCGAAGGAGGGGCGAAGGTCAGGCCAATCCAAAGCCCAAAAGTAGATCTCTCTACGCACTTCATACGGAAGAGACAGGAAAGGGAATATAGAGGAGTCTGCGGTGTCAGGTGTAGAAGCCATGCTGGGTTGATGCCGCACACGGTTGAGAATGGAGTACGAAGGTGACGAGGGGTTTTGTTGGAACTTAGATCTACGACCGACGATATCGATGGGGGCTTTACCTGGGGTTGCAAGTGCTTCGTACTCGTACTCGTAGGATCAGACAGAGGCTTAGATAATGGATCCAGGTGATCCAGGTGATCAAGGATCTGCCCGGATGCAGCCAAATAATGGCCGATCCCAATCCTTCGGGAGCTGCTGCTGCCTAATATCGGTTACTGTTGATGCGACCTGACCGAAGGATTGGGCATGAAGGACCAAGGTCACGAAGGACTATAAATAGTCGATGTTGCAAAATTGCAGGTTTCAGAGGCTCTTAATTTAGTTCTTTTCCGCTCGTCGTACAAGCTCATAAGTCATAATGTCATAACGCCTATTGCCATGGCGTTGCCGCGTTGGTCTGAACATTGTCCAATGTCCAATGTCAGGGGTCTGTATGCGTGCGCAGATTCTGACTAGTAGTGAGCAGGTGAGGGCAGCTGGCACTCAGGAGCAGGAACAGAATTAAGGAGGAGGCGAAAGGGGACCATTAAGTTCATTAACTGCGTCGGTTTTATGGAGTTCACCTGTGTAATAAATATGACGAGTATTTTACTCTATTATTCTAAAATCCATCTGAAAATTTAATATGCCACGATTGTTATCACCCACTGAGCACACGGCATCCCCGATCCTCGTGTATAAACGTTGGCCCTTGAACATCAAATTACCTGCACTTCGGACGCCCAGGCAGGCACATCATTCAAGTATCTGATACCGAGGCGCTGTTGCATGCCAATAGCAGCTTCCACCAACATACAATTCGATCGCCTCAAAATACCGCAAGACCTGCTCCGACGCTGGTTTCTTTAGTCGTTCTTCCTTGAGCTCTGCAGCTTTCGACTCTTGTTCAATGACCACACCCAGAAGCAGCGTCTTGGCAATATCTGCAGGAATGTTGTGCTCCTTCATCAGAACCCAAACGCCATTTCTGACCCGATCCGTCGGCTGATCCTTCTCAACATTCCAGCTGAAGTAGTCGTTACTTAGGCCAAAGACATTGCCCATGGTAATGTTATATTCTCGGAGAGATTCTTGATCCCCATCACTGAGAGCAATGCCCATCCCCCAGCAGATGAAGTACGATGCCATTCTACATATACCATGTCTCTGTCAGGACTCATAACCAAATCTTATTGCGAACAGAAACAAAACTCACAAATATCCGGAGTTGCGGATACGGTAAGGCGCGTAGTCTTCCATTCGCGCAAAGTCATCGCCGCGGTCATCATAGGTGTCCAGGTACCTCTTCAACGTTTCAATCATCGCCGGAGCCTGCGCAGGATCTATATCGATAGCCTTTCGGAGTGCAAAAGCTAGTGTTCTCTGCCGTTCGTTTTGTGCCTCAATGGTCGATGGTTCAATGTCCATTCTAAGTACTTCGGCGAGAATGGCATGCTCTCGGCACGCCTGTGCAAAGGTTAATACATGGTCATTGATCTTCAGGGCTCAAGGTTATCTTACTGTTTGATGATCCAGTTCCTCGATGATATCTTGATGGAGAATTGTTCGATTAGATGCCTTTTTCACCGTCAGAAGATGCAGAGGATGAACACTTACCATCGTGAACCCACCTCGCCACCAGTACCAGTCTGTCAGGGAAAGCGGAGCAGTGGCATATGGAAAAAACATCGCCATAAGGATTAGAGTGCCTGACGCGGGCTCGGCGCGATTCCCGAGAACCTACCTCGCATGCTTGTTCATCAATGCATCTGAGTGCATTTTCAACGTCTCCGGCTCCCACGCTGATAGCGGCAGGGTAACGAGAGAAGAAGTTAGGAATCTTGCTACTCTCGACAACCTCAAAAACTAATGATATAGACAACACTTGCATTGTTGACTTGTGCGGAGCTGTGTAGGCAGGCGGACTAAATTCCCAAGTCGAGAGTTCGAGACAGCGAGCGCTATATATGTCTATACGATGCCTCCGGCCGTTGCCATTAACGAAGTATTACTTGAAGAAAACCCTACAATGCCACGCCGGACATACCGAGAGATATGTGAGAGAGAATGGAGGGCTTCCGCAACGCTGTTTCTTCACGAACTGAGTAGATGAAAAAAAAAAAAAAAAAAAAAAAAAAAAAAAAAAAAAGAAAAAAGAAAAAACTGGGAAGCCAAAATCAAAGGAATCCCCCTCGAGCCGAGCGAGCCAGCTAGCCCTAGAGGTGCAAGCTGAGCGGTGTCCTGCTCGAGCTGATCACCCTGGTCGATTATCACACCAACGTGAAGACAGCCCTGCCTTGAATGATGCCTGTTAAGCTGTCTCAGGGGAGTTGCGCCGAGCACCATCCGGAGCAGTCGGCTGTGGCAAGCAGCACCGAGTGAGAGGACATGTCAGTGGTCTCGAAGGCGCAGAAACGCCGAGGTAATATTGACGGCATCCATGATGCAACAACATCCTGCATCCGCCTAATAGCCCCGGCTCCAATGCTAAGAATTAGCAGCCCTCCATCCACAGCCCGCAGCCCACCCCCTAGTTGCCAACATCAAGCCGACGGGGCCTGCTTGGATAGTTACCATTTGTCTGTCGATTTTGCCACCATCCTCAGTCAAGGTCTAAACTCCATCTGTCTAGCCCCCACGCACTCACATGAACCATCTCTCTCCACCCTGCGGATGTCCGGTTCCAGGGGACTGGCGAAGCGAATGAAAGGCTCGTGATTGATCGGGGACGGGCATGCGGATTCCGAGCTGATGTGCTAATTATTTCGCAACAAGAAATACCACGCGTCATCCCTGCAAGAAAATATCAACACCTTTTCCGCAGAGAACACTTCGTATAATACCTGCCATTCTGTCCAGGACAAGTTCGGAATAAGAACTCGATTTGAAATATCGTACAGCTCGCAATATTATCAATAGGCGGGTGCGACTTCGGAGAAGGAGAATGATTGAATCTCTAGCCCTGATATAGAAGTTCAACGGTGAGGGAGCATGAGGCATCACATTATATTAAGAACACGCCACGGAGTTGTACGGGTTCAACTCGATCGATCTATCTAGCAGAGGTCTATTGTACAGGACGGTTTCGATTAGGAAGGAACACTGGAAAGCACGAAACTTGTCGGAGACTCGGGAGAGATCTTTTATTGAAGCTCCCGGTTCTCATGACGATGGCTAGCTTGTGTCCTTCGTGGTGCTAATTAGCTTCGGCTCTTGCATATATTATACGTTGGCCTGCCATCTGACGTCAGATCCCAGGAGTTTCACAACTCGCAGAGAAGCTTATGGAAGACGCCAGAAAGTGCAGGAAAGCTCAGGATGCACTTTGGCAATGCGGGAAACCTGTGTATTTAACGAGGAAGAACACTCGACCAGGACAATGGAGGGGATCTCTTAACTTCTTCCCTCTACCCACCTACGACCATCACAACTACATCCTCCCTCGAATCGAGACGGAAATCAAGGGATAGCACCGTCGGCGTCGTCCGACACCAGAATCTCCACGGCATACGTCGCTTTCTTAGCAAACAAATGCGCTTTCCCTTTCGGTTTCCCGAGACGACCGAGCCTGAAAAAGCCCATCCATTTCACACCTGTGGTCGGATACTCCCACAGCTAAAATGGTGTACAGCCTCATGATCTTCGCGCCACGCAAACCCGGCGTGTCACACGAGGAATTCAAAGCCCGCTACGAGCGACACATGAAAATGATCGCCGAGATATGTGGCGACGCAATGCCGCTCAGTCACACGAGGTATTACCTACAACATGGCGGCCCAAACGGCAAGCCCTGCCTACTAGCGGGCAACGCTGACGAGATGTACTATGACGCGATCGTACACATGTCCTTCGAGGACGAGGCTGCATATAATAGGTTTTATGATACGCTGATGACAGATGAGGCCAACGCAAGAGTTGAGGCAGATGAAGCTGGGTTTTGGGACCGGAGCCGGATGAAGGTTGTGGTCGTCGGTGATATTAAGGAATCGAAGAAGTGAGTAAATGCGCAGCGTCATGTGTTTGCTTGGAAGGAACTCGGTGTGAGAGTGATTAGGGAGAGGGAGTTTCAGCATTCGCCTCACTTCGTTCTTGACAAACTGCCACTCGTTGCACCTCCTGGAGCATCATGTTCCGAAATTATTTATTCATCTATCCCTTTTAAATTGCCATCCTCACTCTCTGAATGTAAACTTACATTCCCAAATCCGTCCCAAGGGCTCGCCGCCTGCGAGCTGGCGGCAGGCCCCATCATCATGACTCTCATGATCTTTGGAAGAGACCAATCATATATTTGAAGAATTTAAGGACCCATAGGAAATCCGAAGCTCCTGAGATCTGCCGCTAAACTTCTGAGAGTTGTTGCTCTTATATGCGGAGCTTTCATCTTCTTTTACCTACGGTGATAGCAAATACTGCAACTCATTACATGTGACGGGCAACGCGGCGAGCCACACCCTTCGAGAAGGACGGTTTCCGGAAGCGTAGGAACAGAATGCTCGATCGTCCGGAAGCCTCAAAGTAGAAAGTTCAGCCTGTGTATCAGCGCTAGTGTCTGTCAGCTCTTCCGAGACATCGCAACACAATCATTAACTCTACGGGAGAGGAGCATAACAACTGACAACACTAATCGCCCATAGACTGAATCTTCATAGCCAGCCGCGATTCGTACAGCTGATCAGGATGCCGCCACATTTGGCAAGCACATATAGGTGGCTGAGGAACATGTAAGGCATGAGCCATCCTCGCCCCTGCTTCGGAAATAGGAGCAGATAAATTCGTGACCTTCCAGCGTTGCTGCCGGAGGACCATCAACTACGATTCCTTCAATTTCAAGGCATGACGAAATTATAGTCCCGCTTTCGCCCCCGGTTTTAGGTTAGACTCTAGTTTCTGACATCTTCCCTTTCATCTTATTCTCTAAGCAAGTAAACCGGAAGATCAGTTTCTTGATTCAATATATTATTCTTTGTATTGTGTTTGTTACAATGTTTCCTAACTTCCCCGCATTGTCAGGGCAGCCGCACACTAGATGAAAAGAAAGAAAGAATACTTGCGGGAAAACATAATTAAGAAAGCAAGGCCAAACTCCGCATTTTGTCACGGCTATGAATATGCTTGTTAGAAACGGAGCCCCTCGAATCGGACGTGTATCGGCGACGTCAGGACGGAGAAAGGGTCTCCGACCTTGCTCCGGGAACCGAGACAATATTACCGTGACAAGCGAAAGAAAAAAAAATATGGTCTTCAGGAAAAACTGGAAAGTGAAAGAAGGCATAAGAACCCTACGTATTTGGCGTAAAGTTTAGCCTACGTAGACATCAGGTCGGAGCGTTTGTGGGCAGATCTTTCTCAATCTCCTGTGCCAAGGCTGATTCCTCATATTATATATATACATACATGCTGCAAGGTCATAAGAGCGGAGACTCACCTGACAGCTCTGGTCAAGGTAGTGATGATAAGCCACTACTTAGTAGTGAAAACTTCTCGGCCAAAGATGAGACATTTCCCATACATATTCATGCAGTAAGAATGTCCTTAGCGTTATGGGCAACGACTTCCATTCTTCACTGTCGTCTTCTTGAGAAGTCAAGTTGGTATACCGTCAGGATTAAATGTGTAGGTTGTAAGCAGAACTTCCTGATGCCTCGACCTCTGTAGGTCGATTATTGACCTAAAGACTTGAGCAGCCAAACAAAGCCAGTCGTATATTCTGGACGCAAAAGATTAAATCTCTACCGGGGCCATCGCGATCGGGCATTTAGTTTCCACATCCCGCGTTGCCGGGTATACTCATCTTACATCCCTGTGGCAAGAATCCTGGCAAGCTGGCTTTGGCTCAGCCAAGATTCATGTACGGGTAACGGGACAGGCTCCGCTTGATACGTGCACTCGAATCCTCGGATGCCAAGGACGAGTTAAATATAATGCGACTCAGTTTTTGGATTGGCACAAGTGTTTTCTCTGGAGGCCAACTGTTAATACCATGATGGGAAGACGTAGAACGACCGACGACAATGCCAAGAATCTGCTGTTATTTGACCAATGACCTCAGGGGACCGGCAGTAGATGGAAGAGGAGGCTATGCTAGTAGTAATAGGTTATCAAGACAAGATGATAAAACTTCCTGTTATATGTCGGTTCAATACCCCGTTAATGACAGTCATGGCGTCCTGACTGCTGAGGTATATTTCTTTTAAGTACGGTGACATTTCGGCGAGAACGAGTTAAAACTAAATTTACTACCACACGAGAACATTCCACTTCGCGATCCATCAATCATCCTCGAGGGCTATAGTGCCGGTACACACATAGAAACCTAGCCACATATAGGAGGACTCGCCACATATATAGGGACTGACCACTCCCTCCCGGGAGGCTAATATGCGAAGGTGGCCAATGAGCGCCCGAGGACACATGAAAATCTCTCCTAGGCCACTTCCATGACCAGAGACAGGGAGCTCGTCCTATAACCTAGGGGGAAAACAATCTCGACCTATGTCCCCTACCTCGCCGGTCCTCTCGTCGACTGAGTGAGTCTCTGAGCGTGGCAGTCCATGGATTTTTCCTTGCCTGTCTTCGCGCGGATGTGTGGGGACGCTGGGGAGACTAGAAGTCGGCAGATGCCGGTAGTTAGTGAATATATTGACCATCCTTCAAAATAAATGAACTCGTGGATTTACACGGATATTGCGGGGCACAACGCCGACATGGGACAGCAAATTTAGGTTTGGATGTGTGTTCGCTAGGATGCGACTGAATCGGCCCCGCTTTTAATCCACAGAATAGATGAGGTTGAATAGGCGACTTTTACATAGATGAGGCCCACGTAAACTCGGTATCAAGTGTCCTCGGCGACTTGGTAGATGGCAACTTGGCAAGTTCTCTGGGTGACGGTGACAGCCTGACAGGGTGGCGGGGACCTCGGGATCCACTCTCCCCGGACCCAGATAGTGAGAGTGATGGGGAGAAGCCGAAGAGGAATTCTCTTCTATATATGGCTGTCGAGGGTCCTCCCTTTTTCTCCTTTCGGACATCCACTCTTATCTTGCCTCCCCAGCTGTCACGGTTTCTTGACATTCCATTCATTCTGCAACAATGAAGTGGCTTCCCATCGTTTCCGCGCTCGTCGCGCCTTCTCAGGCCGCCCTCCGATTCGGATGCTCGACCCTCACGATCCAGCGTCTCGATCCCCTCGTCGAACCCGGTGCGGTTCCATCGGCCCATCTTCACCAGATCGTCGGTGGAAATGCCTTCAACGCTACCATGGAGGGTGATGTTGGTGAGAGGGGAACCTGTACGACTTGCACGTTCTCCGAAGACTTCTCCAACTACTGGACTGCCGTCATGTTCTTCAAGCACCCCAACGGCACCTACCAGCGCGTCCCCATCATGCAGAACACTGCCCTACCTAATGGTATCAACGGTGGCATGACTGTGTACTACACACAGCAGGACTTCTCTTCCAACGGAAACCAGAAGATCACCGCCTTCCCTCCAGTAAGCTTCCCCTTGCGCATGTAGCACGGATTCACAGGGATGCCACGAAGGCTAACAACAACAGGGCTTCCGCATGGTCGTCGGCAACCCCGGTGTCAAGACCTTGGCCGAGCAGCAAGCCAACCAGGGTGCCCCTGGCCTCCGCTTCGTCTGCCTGCAGAACAAGGGAACCCGTTTCCCTGAACTCACCAACTTCCCTGAGAGGCCTTGTGTTGGTGGTATCATGACCGTCCACCACTTCCCTGCGTAAGCTGCTTCTTGTTTTCTCATTTCCCTTGTTTCCTCTTCTAACCATCAAACAGCTGCTGGGATGGTGTCAATGTCGACAGCCCCGACCACAAGTCCCACATGTACGATACCCAGAGGGGAACTTTCGTCAATGCTGGCCCCTGCCCTGCCTCGCACCCCGTCCGCGTTCCCCAGGTCGCCTACGAGACGCTGTGGGATACCACCCAATTCAACGGTCTCTGGCCCGAGGGAAGCCCCAACCCCTTCACCCTCAGCTATGGTGATGAACAGGGCTACGGAACCCACGCCGATTATCTCTTCGGCTGGAAGGGTGATTCGCTCCAGCGCGCCATGGACTCGAACTGCATGTTCAACGCTTGCGAGAACGGCCGTCCTCTTCTCTCGCAAGGCGTCAATGATATGAATAAGTGCACTGTCCCCCAGCTTGTCAACGAGAACATCGATGGCTGTAAGTTTTTGACTGGCTTAAACTTCTCCCCGGCAACGACTTAGAGGCTAACTGCTCTATTCTAGGGCTCACTGAGATGCCCGGCCAGGGTATGATTATGAACAAGAACAAATAGGTGTACTAGTGATTGAAATTGGAAAAATGGCTGCATTTTAGCATCTATACAAGTAGTGCGTGATAGTGCAGGGTGGACGATCCGGACGTTGCCGTGCGCCCTCGCGAGCGAGGATGTTCATTATGTCTTATTCTCACCAACACAACTAGGAGTCCAACTTTATCTTTCCTTCATCTAACTTGATCGAAGAACTTTTTACTCCCAACAATTTTTTTTTCTTTTTTGCCGAATGAACGTCTTCTTTTTCCCCTGTACCCAGAATGCCTAGATAGTCCGACTACTTAATTATATTCCAAGATCCCGATTTTCTAGCCTCATAATGACCACCCATGCTAACAGAGTACGTTGACAGAGGGTGTCTTTGTTACACCGGCATGTTTACAAGATTCTGACAGATGGTTGTTACACTGCCTTGAGTGCCATGGATACCCCAGACAAAGCCTCTTACCGCCATGCTCCCATTATTGGAATGTAATCTTGTGGAGAAGAAGGTGCAGGGGCGGGTCCTGTCCGAAAGGGATTACTTTTGGGATGTCAGATCCAACACGCAGGATGACAGGATCACAAATACTTCGAAGAGCAAACAATCATCCCACACACCCAAGCCGTATGGAATGGGAAGGATGGCTATATTCGATTTCCCGGTTTCCATTCAGTTAACAGATATTACAGGACGATCCAAACACCGTAATATCGGTCATAGAGATTTTGTCTCTGGCGTGGAGATGGTGTTGTCAAAACACAATCTTTTGGGCTCTACAGGACTCCGCGGGGATCCATTGGTAGGCCTCCCCATGCCTTCGAACCGGAAAATTAGAAAGTATTAACAGCCATACATTTTCAATGCGAGCAATAATCTGTGCGCCTCATGACTGGCTGGAAGCCTAAAGCAGGACACTCTTATCCAAACAGAAGAGCGAATTTCCTTCAAGGGTACTGGCTGTGGTGTGGCGGGAGACCCAGACCTAGGTTAAGCAATGGGCGCAGGCCAATATAATCCAATATATGTGCGACCTAAAAAAGTGGCGATCTTCCTCTTTCGACGGGGACAAGAAGAGCCGGAGATGGCCCACACCACCTTTTCTCTCCCAGCCGTCCGGCTCAGGCGTAGCTTTGGCCAAGACGGGATCTGATCCGGCCGAAAAGGGGAATTATCCCGTTGAGGTGGAGAACGGGTGGCTGGACGACAACCGACAGAATGCTCGAGAATCGAGGTAATCGGTATATTTCGTATCCTTTCAGATCTGGACGATGTCCTCTGTGTTGCGTGAAAACGGAGATGTAATTACTTGGAGGCTAGATGTACGGATGGTGCCATTGAGCTCTTGTAATGCTGCTGCTAAGATAACCATTTTGATCTCTGAAAGTATCCTATCATTTCCTTCTAAGTGACCACAGTCTCGCAATACCGCTGATATGAGATCCGTACTAGAGATATAAAGGTTATGCCATGGATGGCAATTTTAACAAGCCCTCGTCCAAGCCGATGTCCCAGACAGAAACATCACATAGAACCCATATTCGAAGAGGGTTCCCCGGCGTTAAGCGATAGGTTAGCAATCATTGATGTACTAATAAATTCACTAATGAAGGCCATTTTTCTTTTACTTCGTAGAATCTTGTACCCTCCCCGCTCCAACCCTACCTACCTACATGTGCACACACGACGTTTTCTTCAACAGGGTGAAGGCACAGCATTTGGTTGTAGTCCTTGCATTTATAATGGTTGAAGCTTAGGGATCACCTTTTCTCATGCTCATGCTGGTCACTAGGGTACTGTTGGAGGGACCGTTATAACTTATCTATTAACATCAATTCCAAAAGTCATGTCGAGAAAATCTAGGTGTTATTACCTTTAAAGTAGGTCCAACAGTTAATGTCTAGTTCTCAGGTCAGCGTGGTCGTCTTCGAGTACTCTCATGATGCGATGCACCCACTCCTTGATCGTTAATTTCTCCTGGTAGCATCAGAAGTTCAGAACCAAAGCCAAATAGAACTATACCTATTCACCTCCCTTTTACGCTTCCTCCCTCTTCAAGTGTTTCAACATCACACGCTCTTATTGATGGTCAATATCTTTCGAGTTAACAAGACCTTCGGCATTACTAAGATCTATCACACGAGTTCATTGCTTCAGCCCTTCCCGCTCGATTTGTCAAATAAATCACCGACATCTCCATTTGCAAGTTCCCAAGGTGCGTTGACAAGCCTGTCTGAAACTAAGGAAAGACCTCCGAAACACAGCACGATCATATTGTACCTTCCCTAGAAGAAAGCCAGTGGGTTCGGCGCGTTAGGGTCTATAACTTGATGCACATCCCAATGCTCAATGATGCAGGTCCCATTCAGTCGATAAATGTCTACTATGGCCCTGGACGGGACGCCCGGCTGCGTTCGATGGACGTGAAGGATGACGTAGTCGGGCAGTGAGAACACTCGCGTAACGTTGTTAACGAGACCAACTCTCTCAAGATTTCCCTTGAGATAGCGCTCTGCAACCTCTTTTCCCGATGGGATATTCGGATTGTGTTGAATGTAAGGTTCGGAGGTGTGATTGATATAAGTGTCGACGTCTCGATCTGTGTAGGCTTGGATCCATTTAGCGGACGTTTCTCGCTGTTCTCGGAGAAGAGCCTCGGGAGACTGGGAAATAGAAAGCGGGAGGTCTGGAAGAAGTTGGCAAGACAGAGCCGAGACGAGCGGTGAGAGGACGAGGACCATGAGACAGCTGATGTACCATGTGTGCTGCATGTTTGAAAGAAGCACGCCGGCGACAATATTTTGCAGGTTCTAGTAAGAAAAGAAGCGATTGACTAGTTGCACACAACGCAAAGTTATAATAGCGGACGCAACAGAGAATGGGGCCAGAATTCCTCGATGGGGAAGGGCATGAAACATGGGGAGCGAGACGGTTGTTCCTTTTATGTTCAAATGGGGAATCAACACCAACCCGACCAGGTTTCCTACTTTTCTGGTGAAAGCCAACTGATCTGGAAGTGGAACCTTTCACTTAGATTGTTCCGAGATCTCGGGGATTTTCAAGAAAGAATACGAAGGAGGGAGTACACTAATAGCACCGGCGATGCACGTAGGTGAAGGTAGACTGAGATTAAGTTAGGGCAGCCGAGTAAAACTCTGGTTTTCCTGCCAGCCAGTATCACCATTCTCAACTCAGGCCGGGCGTATCAGGAATCTAAGTGTCTGGGGAAAGTTGACACGAGCCAAAGGTCGCCAGCAAACTCAAAATTGTCCCATCATTGTTTGGACCCTGGCGACGTATAACTTTCCACTAAAGGCTTCGTGTATGGACTCTAAAGTCCAAAACAGAATGTTGCACGTCCTCGGTGTCTCTAGGGAAGGGAAATATGAGCGCATCGTAGACGTCAGTAGGGGACTAGATTTTGCATGCCAGCTATTTCCAGGTGAGGAGACAGAGCAAAAAACCTTCTTTTTCAAGTTCACAAGCTACGTTTCTCACTCCTTGACAGCCTCGGGTATCTGGTATCTTTTTCAACACCAACTACTGAATATGGCGGAAATCATTTCTTTAGGATACTGTTTAGGTAAAGCTCAGCCGCCGAAGTTTGATGATGATTACGAACACAGAGATGCTTCATCGGTTAGGGGAAGCCCTGAACATAATTGTGTTTTGTCGATCGAGACCCATGCAGTTAGGACGTAGAGCATGGAGGCATTAGTTCAGAGTGAATCGGGCCAATACAAATATGACAGGAGTTTAGGATATAAAAAACCTTGCATGTGGTCAACAAAACTTAAGTTCAGCAAGATCCCTACGCGCATGATGAGCTAGCCTTGACCATCTCCTCGTCAGGGATGAGATCCAAGGTCTGACCGAGTGTCTGCTGGTATTTCTCTTGATCAAGAACGGAGTCATAACTTGACCATGATCATGATTCATGAAGATCCATTAGAAAGAACTAATGTAGTGTATCTCCTAGGTAGGGGGATTCGGTTTATTCATTATCCATCAGCTGATCAGTGATCACAATCTGCTCGTAGTGAGATTAGCAACCCCGGCTACCTATGCAGAGCTCTCCGATGGCCAGTGGGGTAGATACTCGTTTCACAGAATGAAACGAAATACAGCAGCGGATCCAGGGCATGGAGTAGCATTTACCATGTTGATAACTGTGGTAAGTTGGTTTACATATATATCTCCTCTTGTTGCACCTGATCAAAGAAAGCCTCAAGGCTCCCTGACATGGAATAAATAAAGAAGTTTTCAGAAACATTTGATAAATCCAAGTTGTAGAAGGAGAGGTTCACCTAGAATGCGGAATGCACCATCCCAGTTTGAGAGCGGCAGTTTGCACATGTATCTGTTGAATATGAAAATTTGGCTCTGGATTCTCAACGTCTCGTGGAAGCCCAAGTGGTCAACCGGTGACGCACTTCTCTAAAACCGCTTCCGCAAGGCGCCGGCGTGGAACTCGGTCTAGCCAAACCATGAGGCTGGAGGAGATAGGGGATTGGGGAGGGAGAAGTGGGAATTCTTTTTTTGTTAGATGATCTTAATTATATTCGTGATTTTTTTTCTTCTCCTCTTCCCTTTCTGAGTGAGTCTCGAGAACCTTTTGTCCTTGTTCTGTTTTGAGGCTGTTACTTGTTTTGATGGGGAGAAGTTGAGGTGAGGGTTTTTTTTCTTTAGTATGGGGCTGGGACTCTGGGGCCAGCACCAGCTCTGTACCACGGACTGTTTGCCCCATTATTATTTTATTATTATATTTTTTTCTTGTCGCCTTTAATAATGTAGGAAGATCAGATAAGATCGTTCTACGAGCTGGACGTCCGTCCCACATACACCTACCACATCGGATCATCGGATCCCAAGAACGGACTAACAGACGCTAGAGAGTGGCGGGTTCCTTAATACGAGAAGAGAGCGGGATGTGTCCTAGTACACAACCAATAGTGTAAAGCGGTGTACGGAGGAAAGGCTAACAGTAGAATGAGAGTGAAGAAGAGAAAAGCTCGGCGGCGTGGGTTGCTTGCGTTGTGCCCCCCTCCAATATTGATTTTTCTTGGTCTGGGCAAGAAGTGTGGTGCCAAGTCAGGGGTGAGATAGGGCCAAGACTTCAACTATCAAGCTTAACCATGCCAACACGACTGGTATGTTGAACCACCATTGCATCAGTGTTCTGCCGCGGTAGTACGAACGCGTTGAAATTCGGAAATGGAATCCAGTGGCGTTCCAAAGCGGCATTTGGGATTACCACAGCGCGGAACGAGGTGCGGAAAGATAGCAGCATCATGTGGGGAGTATTAAGAGCTTGCTTGGCCCTACCTAGGGGAGGAGGGGGAAGAGAGGGGATGGGTGGACTTCCTCTTTCTGGGTATGATCTGCTTTATGGTATGTATTTGAATGACGTACCAAGTATGGGACGGCTGTAGTCGCCCAGAGGAGGCCCCAGGAACAAAACAGGTTTGATGAGAATGACATACGAAGTAGGGACTTCGTAGGGCTCATGATGTGGACCAGAATGGTTAGAACTGCAAAAGTTTTTCACACAAAAGATCCCCCTCAAAGCAAAAGGGCTACACTAGCTTCGGCCGAAGCTTGTCAAATTTTTAAGGTTCATGAACATCGGCTTACTGCGGACTTCGAAGAATATCCGGGTTGGAGTCTGTTAGTATGGCTCTGTTTTCCCTCAAACAGCTAGAGTCCCGGGCTTGTTGAAGACTGGAGTCATGGATCGAAGCTTCGGGTTGGATAACATCACACAACAAAAGAATGCCAAGCCTTGATTATTGATCCCCGTCGCCAGGAACAGGGGTTGGAAAGAGTCTAGAGATTGATAAGGGAAATCTGAGCGAGCCGAAGTTCTGATCTCATGATGTATTTCACTTAGCGTATGGCAAGTACCAGGTACCTCATATCTCGTACTTTCGAGGATCACAAAACACTCCCCGGTGGGTTTGGGTGTGGTGCTGAACTTTGGTGCCCCGAGATGCATAAGGTTGATGGTAGAGTAGTATCTCCAGGTCTCCCATTTATGGAGAACCCTTGCCCCCGTACTTCGTACGCATTCCAGTGTCGCGGAACTCGCTCATGAAATGAATCCATCGTCCCTGCAAGGCCGCCGATCCGGAATGGAGCGACTGGGAAATTATCACAAATCCGGTCCCAGACATCGTTAACCATGCATAGATCAGATGGTTAAAATACCGCTAAAGAGAGTAGACGTGGGGTCTCTCAGTATACACTACTGCGTAGTGTACCTCGAAAAACTAGCGGCAGTGGGCCTCAGTGCGGAGAAGCTGGGTCAGCGTGAGGTGAAGGAGGACATCTGTACTAAGGTGTTCCGCAGGGCAAGACAGCATGAGAGGGCAGGACGCATACCGAGGAGAAGAAAATGCTTCGTAGTTTGCTGAACAAAATAGTGTATAAACTGTCAAGGGAAACAGGAGACAATAAAATCAAGAGAAAGCTTGGCTTGAAAAAGCTCATCTCCGATCCCCATCCGAGCCAAAGGGACGAAGGCTCAATTTTTGCCTGCCTAAAGGGGATGTCATGCAGTAGGAAATGTACTAGAGCTAATCGAGGTCTCTTGGAGGTTGTTGGCGAACTCGAAGAAGCTAGCTCGGAACCGGGTGGCTGTAGTGCAGCCCATCAGGCTCCGATTCCGGTATGCGTTCCTGCTTGGATAAAGGAAAGTACATTAGTGTACCAGAAGAATGTAGTGATTCAGTCAGTGTATCTTGCTTCACTGCCGAAGACACCCATCCCGGACGAAGATAATCAGGACTGTGCTCGTGGATTCGTGGATGAAGAAGGCATCACTAACTCGATGGGGGATGGAGGGCATCCTCAGCGACAGGTACCCAGTCCGAAAGAGGAATAATACGAGACTTAGTTGACTCAAAAAAACAGAGGAAAAAGAAGTGATGGACCGTCATGGCTGGATCGTGATGCGAGGAACAGTTAAAGAGCTTGGAGTGTACCTCGGCAGCATGAACAGTGATCAATGCCTTCATAGTTAATACTCAAGTACCAGACACTTTTCTGTACAGTGGCAACAGCGCATCATTCACCAGCGCCAGGCAGTGCTCTAGGTGTGACGCTGAAAGTAGCCTAAAAGTATCGTGTAGTAGACACTGCCTGGCGAAGTACACGACATTCAATATCAATGATCAGTTACTTCCAGGCTCGGAGATTGATAGCGGGTTGTGGGGGACCATGTAAAAGTGGCGCGCCGTCAAATGTTCCAGGGCCTAGATTGATAAATTTGATCAAAAGCCGAAAGATTATCAGATCATCTTATTGATTGATAAGATTAAATTGATCTGGTCGTACCTTGTACCTTGTACCTGGATGGAAAGAAAATGGGAAACAACGAAGAAGGAAAGAAAAAGATTTTCGTACTTTCCAACAAGCACCATCATTCAATCCAATTGGCTCCTCTCAATCCACTCAATCTCCACTCCCACGCTCCCAGCTTGTTCTTCAAGGGTAACCCTGACCCATATCGCAAACCATGTGTCATGCCAAGTCGACCCCGTCAGCCTCATAGCAGCCGAGCCGACGACGAGAAAGCCCAATCCATGAATTTGATCGACGGTTTTTGATGTATTTTCGTCCCTGTCCAGTCTGGGCCGTACCTCGCGTGAGTGACCGCCCTTGACCGACACGTCTCGCGGGCGTGTTGCAACGTTGAACATGCGAGGCGAACGTTGGCGCCAGCATCATGCTTCGCCTGGTACGGACAGACGACTTGCCGTCCGCAATGGATGAGCCTTGTGAAAGCTTCTAGTGGAGAGGATGCTAGTCCGTATGGAGAGTCTAGCTAACGATCCTCGGCATTGATTTTCAAAGCCCGAAATAACCAGCACATACGAAGTACGAAGTAAGGAAGGCAGAGGGCAGACCAACTTCAGCTAACCCAGCTAGGCTCGGTCTTGTCGTCCCATCATACCCCCAGATGCTGTCCGATCTCGTAGCTCACTGGGTCCTCGCTCTTCCCCCGGCCTCGACGGTGAGCGCGCGCTCCGCGGCGGTGGGTCACCATGTCACTAGTACATGCCCCGGATGTGCCCATTCCCACCCATGTCAGGCTGGCTGCCCGAGTCTACACTACACCATCTGCACCTTCGCTGCAAAGGTCACACTAGCCATCACACCGCGTTCGCCTAGCGGAGTCTATTGAACGTGGAACCATGGGCTCCACGCTCCGCACATTCTCCACCCTCGTCCATTTTCGGTTCTCCGGCCTCGACCACGAGCTCGAACGATATCCACAGCCAAGCAAGGTGAGAGTGCGAGCTTTGGAAGCGACTTTCGGAATATCCACCGCGCGCCCACAGCTTCGGCACCTCTCTCAATGCATGGCATGCAGGCAACTGCGGGTGTCTATTTAACCCCATCGACATCCCCCGCCTCTCTCCCTATTCTTAGTCCTTCATTCCCAAGTTGTCAACCACGGGTCTAATCAACATATATTGGCAAGTGCTTCTCGTCACCACTCGACCAAAGCCTGTGTGACACAAGCACCAATTTCTGCCCCTTCCCGTTCTTCCCTCGTCGTCAAGCTCACTCGCTCGTTTGAGACGTCTGCTGTTTGGATCAGCAAACATGAGGACTTCACTGTCCCTCAGCGCCGCCATGGTGCTAGCCCTGGCCTCCGTGGCCAAGGCTGTCCCACTATGTGCTGTGAGTCCAAAGGAATATCTGCTATTACATCATAGTGACCGGCATACTAATCCTCCTCCTGACAGATCAACTGTTTCCAGGGTACCATCACTGACTACCCTCCCCTCGACTGCACGGAGCCCAACATGTACCTCTGCTTCTGCAAGAGCGAGTTCCTTGCCATCACTTACAAGGATTGCACCTACAGTGCATGCTCCACCCCTCAGGATACCGCTGATGCTATCAACTTCGGTATTGAGCTTTGCGAACGTAAGCCATCACTCTTCCCAAGTGCTCCTTAAGTCTCGCACACGTCACTAACGTTTCTCCCCAAGAGCTTGGTGCCCCAATTGACATTCCCACTGGCCCTCCCACCACTCAACCCACTCCCGAACCTACTCCTGAGCCTACCACCCCCACCACTCCCGAGCCTCCTACCAGTGAACCCCCAAGCTCCACTGCCAGCTCCGCCCGCCCCAGTAGGACCCCCTGGCCTGAGTGCGTCTTCACCTGTGTGAATGAGGGCGTCGCTGCCGGCGAACCTTTCGGCTGCACCCAAGATGATCCTGGCTGCTTCTGTCAACATGAGGAACTTGTAACTGGCTACAGGGACTGTGCCTACGCCGAGTGCAAGACCCCCGAGGAAATCACTCGCGTCATCAACTATGGCCTGTATCTCTGCGAAGCCGCCAACATCCCTGTCACAGTTCCCACTGTTCCGCCTACCCTCGTGCCCACCGATGTTGCCAGCACCACATCCGCTGCTCCCACCCGCACCAGGACCCCTTGGCCCGAGTGCGTCTTCACTTGTGTGAATCAGGGTGTTGCTGCCGGCGAACCCTTCGGCTGCACCCAGGACAATCCCGGCTGCTTCTGTCAATATGACGAACTTGTGACTGGCTACAGGGACTGTGCCTACGCTGAATGCAAGACCCCTGAGGAAATTACTCGCGTCATCAACTATGGCCTGTACCTCTGCGAGTCTGCTAACATCACTGTCACTGTCCCCACTGTTCCGCCTACCCTTGTGCCCACAGATGTTGCCAGCACCACATCCGCTGCTCCCACCCGTACTCGGACCCCTTGGCCTCAGTGTGTTTTCACATGTGTGGACCAAGGTCTTGCAGCGGGCAAGTCATATGGTTGCGATTCCAATGAGGACCTGGAATGTTTCTGCAGCCATGATGAGCTGATTACTGGATACCGTGATTGTGCCTACGCCGAATGCGAGTCTGAGGCTGAAATCACCCGCGTCATCAACTATGGGCTTTATCTTTGCGATTCAGTCAATATGACGGTGACTGTTCCCACTGTTCCTCCCACGCTTGTCCCCTCCTCCACCCTCCCCAGTGGCACTGCCGACACCACATCTAGTGCTCCAACTCGCACTAGGACTCCTTGGCCTCAGTGTGTTTTCACTTGTGTCGATCAGGGTCTTGCTGCAGGCACGTCGTATGGTTGTGATTCCAATGAGGACCTGGAATGCTTCTGCAGCCATGACGAGCTCATTACTGGATACCGCGACTGCGCCTACGCTGAGTGCCAGTCTCCGGAAGAGATCACCCGAGTCATCAACTACGGCCTCTACCTTTGCGACTCAGTCAATATGACCGTTACTGTTCCCACTGTTCCTCCCACGCTTGTCCCATCTTCCACCCTCCCCAGCGGCACTGCCGACACTACATCTAGCGCTCCTACTCGCACTAGGACTCCCTGGCCAGAGTGTGTATTCACTTGTGTTGATCAGGGCCTTGCTGCAGGTAAGCCTTACGGCTGTGATTCCAATGAGGACCTGGAGTGCTTCTGCAGCCATAACGAGCTCATTACTGGATACCGCGACTGCGCGTATGCCGAATGCAAGTCGCCTGAAGAAATTACCCGTGTTATCAACTACGGTTTGTATCTCTGTGACTCTGTCAACATGACCGTCACTGTCCCTACAGTTCCTCCCACCCTCGTTCCCACCACTGTCCCCAGCGGCACCGCCAGCACAACCTCCACAGCGCCCACTCGCACCAGGACCCCCTGGCCAGAGTGCGTGTTTACTTGCGTCAATGACGGCCTTGCCGCGGGCAAGCCATATGGCTGCGATTCCAATGAAGATTTGGAATGTTTCTGCTCCCACGAGGAACTTATTACTGGTTATCGTGACTGCGCTTACTCCGAGTGCAAGACGCCGGAGGAGATTACGCGTGTTATCAACTACGGTCTCTATCTCTGTGATTCCGTCAATATGACTGTCACCGTTCCCACTGTCCCTCCCACATCCCAGCCCACTGTTGTTCCTTCTGGAACCACTAGCTCTACCCGTCCCACAAGGACCCCCTGGCCCGAATGCGTTTTCACCTGTGTCGATCAGGGCCTTGCCGCTGGCAAGCCATATGGCTGCGATTCCAACGAAGATTTGGAATGTTTCTGCTCCCACGAGGAACTTATTACTGGTTATCGTGACTGCGCTTATGCTGAGTGCAAGTCCCCCGAGGAAATCACTCGCGTGATCAACTACGGCCTGTACCTCTGCGATTCCGTCAACATCACCATCACCGTCCCCACTGTCCCTCCTACGGCCCAGCCCACCGCCAGCTCCACTCGCACTCGTCGTCCCACCGAACGTCCCACCATTACCGGCGAGCCTCAGCCCACCGGCGGTGATGATGACGATGTGGATTGCCCTACTGAGTCTTCTAAGACCAAGGCTCCTAAGCCTACTAAGACTCCTTGCCAGACTGGCAACTGCCCTCCCGGCCACGATGATGATGATGACGATGAGGAGCCTCAAACCCCCTGCGAGACTGGAAACTGCCCTGGTGGACATGATGATGATGATGATGATGAGGAGCCCCAGACTCCCTGCGAGACCGGTAACTGCCCTGGTGGAAATGACGATGATGATGAGGAGCCCCAGACTCCTTGCGAGACTGGTAACTGCCCTGGAGGAAACGGCAGTAACAGCTCTGGCAATGGCAGCGGCTCTGGCTCTGGATCTGGTAGCGGAAGCGGTTCTGGATCTGGTTCCGGAAGCGGCTCCGGCTCTGGTTCTGGCTCTGGTTCGGGATCTGGCTCCGGAAGCGGAAGCGGCTCTGGCTCTGGATCTGGCAATGATGACGGCTCCCCGGTTGTCGTCGCTATGGTAAGTGTATTCCTAACATCACTCACTCTTCGCAATGCATTCTAACAAGTTTCCTCCCTCTAGGGCAACTCCCTCACCGCCGCCCCCGGCCTCATCATCGCAGCCTGCCTTGCCTTCATGCTCATCTAATCCACAATTCGTGGGTAAGACGATGAAGCATGCCAGGAGGTATCGCATTGGGCGCGTAACCCCACGTCGATGCGTGTAACCTATTCTTCGGTCTGTACATGATTAACTACTTTCTTCTCTTCTAACTCCTTTCTCTTCTTTGTCTTTTTCGGGTGGATGGTTGGGTGTCAAGGGTGGAAATCGTGAAAATCTTTCTTCAAGTCGACTAAAATTCCCTCCCATCCCTTTCAAAAAAAAAAAGAATGTGAGACGTATAATGAAATACGGCTCACAAGGTGTATGTGGTGTGGATGGATTGGAAGGTGACCGAAAAAAGAAAACAAAAACAACTATCTTTATTGTCTTTCCTTATTTCTTCGAACTTGGCCGGCTTGGATTTTATTTGGGTCTTTTTTGCTTGTGTTATTCCACAGGCTGCCAGTCGCGCCCTTTTTTAAAACTTAATGATATTGTTTATTTTTTGTATAATTTCCGCTATGCTCCGATCTGCTGAGTTTGTGACAAGTTATGAAAACTCCAGTTTTCGGCATCAACATCTCAATCGGGGTCAGTCAAAACCTTACATTTTTGGGAAGTCTCGAAGAAGAGAATTTGCGGACCGGGTAATAAAGAACGTGGCTTTAAAACAGGACTCGGCTTCGGGAGATCGATGGGCAGGCTGGCCGAGAACGTCACCGCTTTGGCACTCAAGCTTTTACAACAGATGTCGCCCGCTCAAGAATCAAATCTTGCTTTCTTTTTTGATGCTATTCTATTTCATATCACTTTTTTCCGTATCTCCCCATCAAGTCTATCTGAATGAAGCATAAGCCAAATTGTCTACGCCACAAGGTCGTTGAGGACCATGGCTGTGGCGCAACACGAGTAGGCAAAAGAACCGGCTGGATAGTATCCTAACTGGAGCGCATCGGGGGTATCTGTGTTAAACAAATCAAAAATAATTACCGAGTTCCGAGGGGTATCCTGAAAACAATATGAGAAAGTTCCTGCTCCAGTTAACGCCGCGCTTCTGTCTTTTTTTTTTTTTTTTTTTTTTTTTTTTTTTTTTTTTTTTCTTTTCTTTTCCTTTTTTTTATCCGATACTTGGATCGGTGTCTCTAATAGACGGGGTCATGGGTCGGGGGACCAGCGTAGTTCTTGTGGCCCCAGACAATGTACCACAATGCTGAGATGAGGGTAGCGCCCACGAAGACGACGGGGGCATAGTTCACCGTGGCCGCGGTGACTGGAATAAACGAGGGCATGCAGAAGAGGGGCATAGCAAGAATCGACCAGGCTAGGACGGATGTTAGTCAAAGTCCAAATCCATCACAGGCAAGCGAACTGGTTGGTTTGGGGCTCCCTCGGAAAGAAGAGGAGACTTACCAAGTGCAACGATGTTACAAGGAACGCCAAACCTGCCGAGGCTGAACTTTGCATTGGTGAGGTGTTTCCGACCATTCGCCAAGCTAATGGCAATAGGTGCGGCATACGATGCGGTGAGACAGATAACACCAACGCCAGAGAAGGCGTTGAAAGCGGCCGGGGAACCGAAGTAGATGAGGCCGAGCAAGATCTGGACAACCATACTCAACATCATGGCGTTGAGTGGCAAATCCAGCCCTGTGTGGACCTTTTTCCACCATCTAGCACCGGGAATGGCACCGTCACGCGCGAACGCCCAGGTGCAGCGGGAAGCGGCAGTCGTGCAGCTGATACCGCAAATGAGCGCGAGAACCATGATAGGGATGAGAAGTCCAATGGCCCCCTGGGCAGATCCGACAGCGTCCTTGATGATGGTGGGAACTGGCTGTCCATTGGCGAGGTTGATGAGCATTTGGATGTCGGGCAGGACGAAGACGAGGGGAACAAGGAAGAGAAGCCCGCCAAAAGCATTGATAAAGATGGTGGCTACCATGGCCTTGGGGACTTGGGTCGCGGGCTGGTGGACTTCTTCGCACATAGAAATAATCATTCCCGTCGATGAGGTAGCGTACGCAGCGTGGAGCAGACCGACGAAGAAAGACCATCCATCAGGCCAACCGGAGTTGGATTCGAAGTGACCGAAAACGTAGGCAGCAGAATGGCGTCCGTTCTTGGCGATGACAAGCACGCAAACCAAGATGGCAATTACACCGGCAAAGGTCCAGAAAATAGCCACGGTCTATTCAGCATCGTTAGCAACTCAAAATCATGGCCTCGTCGAGCCAATAGTAGGATGGTGGCAGAAACTATCACTAGTACGGGGATGAACGAACATCAAGGATAGGCAACCATTTGTTTCCAAGCGCCGCGACCAAATTGCAGAAAACGGTGACCGCAAGGAAGATGAGGAAGACTTGGTAGGTCGAGGCTTCAAAGACACCCACGCCAGGCTCCTTTTCAAACACGTTGATACAAGCCACGAAAAAGAGAGTCGTGCCGAAGCTCACTGCGAGAGTGATGGTAATGTTGCCAACGACATACAGCCATCCACAGATCCAGCTGGCCAATCGTCGCCATGATGGCGGAGCAAGCATGAATGCTTGATAATACACGCCTAAATCGGGTCAGCCAATGGTTACAATAGTGATAGGAAAAACATCACGGTTAAGGTGAGTTCTTCTTGAACAAGCCAGAAGGGGTAGATTCTCTCTCGAGACCGTAAAGAGAAGAAACATGGGGGGAATGATTGGCTGGGGCAGTAGAATGGATGTGCAATGTACCTCCTGCAGTTGGATACACGCTAGTAATCTCTCCCAGAGACGCGGCGACACAGGCAATGATCAGCGAGACTGCAAGCCAACCCCAGATAATGTTGACCGGGCCGCCGCCGATCAACGGGTAGTAGAGAGTAGTTGCGAGACCGTAGGGAATTGAAGCGAGCACGAAGGACATGAATGCCACCTGGAGAGTCGAGCGACGGCGTGAGAGCTCGGGTTTGTATCCTAGCGCTTCGAGAGCCTGGTCGGCTTGAATATCCTCAAGGGACGATCGGCGATAGCGATCGGATTGCGCATCATCAAGGGACGCGCGACGCTGCCGAAGATCGCCATCGGCGACGCCCTTGACATCCTTGTCGGAACCTGAGGAGTGGCCAGCTGGTCGAGCCTCGACCTCGGCAACATAAAGCCCTCGATCCATGGCTGAGGACGAGGATGGACTCTCCAAGAGGTTAGGGCACGTGAGAGTCGAAGAAGATGGGAGCGGTACGGAGTCGAGGAGAAGGAGGCGGAGGGAGGGAAAGAAGAATGAAAAAGAGTTAAGGTGACAGGATTCGTGGAGAAGAGAGGTTGGGGTTGTTATGTATCTCTGACTTGCATGCTGGTCTGGTTACATCCGAAAGTTGCACCGAAAGCCTGCAACCTCTACGAAGCAAGGCAGCGTTGGACACTGGGCGAGCCAACTGATAAGAAGCAGCACGAAGCGTTCTTGACGCTGAGGTATTTTCGAAGTTGGGGTCGAAGATAACCGCTTCCCGTTGACAAGAGAAACCGGAGAGACTACGAAGCAGAGAGACCGAGGAAAGCAGAGAGAGAAAAAGCCAGGAAAGAGAGACTAGGAAATACGCTACTTCACACACTTTGCTCTCAGCAACACTGCAATGTGAAGGCCCATAAAAAGTAGGCTCCACCTCAACTGTTCGTCAACCAAGACACTAAATGGCTTTCCCACGTCGTTCCCGAGGGATTGGCGCCATTAATTCACTATAAATGGTAGCTAGCGAATTTTCTCGGGCTCCAAGCGTGTCCAAGTGTGTCGATGTAAGCGGGCACACGACAGTCGGCGAGAAAAATCGTTCGAATGGCGTGGGGGCTCGATGGTTCGGTGCGTCCGCTCAGTGGTGATGAGGGCGTCGAGCAATGGCGAGAGCCTATCAAATTGGCGGACGAGCTTCCTATTCCAGAATGGTGTGGCGAACCAATGCTACTTTTCCAGGATTTAGGATTACTTATCTAACCACATCCAGATGCGGGTCCAATTGAATTTGGGTTGGACAAGTCGCGTCGTTCGTGATTTTGTTGGCCGTTCATTGCTTGGTCGGAATCCGAATCAGGGCCGTTTCAATGTTCTTTGTTTTGTGGCCTTGTGCCCCGAGAATCAACGTTGTGAAAGACTGCGATTGTGGAGTGGTCCATTTTCCCATCTCAACACATGAAGCACCCCCCTCATTCGTGACGTAATGCCCCGGATCAGGTGTGGATCCCGTCATTGGTCGTTGGTGCTTGTGTAGACGAGAGGACGATGTCGGAGCATCAGTCAGAAAGCTGGAGAAGAAGGAACGGAACGATCGAAGCCTTGTTGCTTCTTTGTTCGCGGAACGCAAAATGCAAAACGCAACTGCATTGTTTGGTTTGCCGACGTCTCATTATGACGTACGGGAAGCCAAGCCAAGGAAACAGCAGGTGCCTTCCTTCCAGATCGAGTCCGAAGAAACGGAAAGTAAACTCGGTTGAATTCATTTTCTTGGGTGGTGCCGTGGTGCACCGCGCCGCCCCTTCGCACCTTCGGTATCGTTTTCGCATTAGTCCGAAGTAGCGCTTGCCTAAGAAGTTTATGTAAGAAGCAGCGAAAAACATGTGACACCGCCGATTGAGCCAGTGAGCATTGCCGACCGACTGAGCAAGAAACTCGACAGTGCCACATCTCTTCGTGTTGATCTCGACTTCGCTTTCAGCTGCTTACTTTCTTTCTATTTTGTAGCTTCCTCCTTGAGGAAAACTCTGCAGTTCAGCACAATCTTATCGTCCGTGCTCTCAGCATCCACAGGACTTCATATTAATGTGTTGGTTGAAGAAAAGATATCAAGTGGTATTAACGGGAGGTATCAAATAATCGGGGCTGATGTAAGGCACAGCTGGAGTTTAGCTGCTGACTGAGAGTTGAGTTGGAGGCCACCTGAGCCAAGTAAAATCTCCCGTCCTTCATTGATCCCTTTCATCTCTGGATACCATTGGATGGATTTATACATGTATCGATAGTTTAGGCTCGTAATTTATGAGAGTCCCGGTGATGTGAATTCACAAACGACGACAGATTATCCATCGCAGCCAGATGTCTGGGACCAGTTCAGATCAAAAAAAGCAACGCGCCTGTCATCCGCGGCCGCTTTGTCACCGAGACTCCTACACACCTGAACAAGACGGCGTTCCACGTCTCAAGTCAACGTCCAACCGCTCTTTGACGTCGAGGCAGACGCCTAGGCGCTCAGTGAGGCGGACGTCGAGGCCAATAAGCGCGCTGCTCATACCCTCGTCCAGATTCAGGAGTTGGCCATGGCCTTCCCCAGCACTACTTGCTTCAATCGGCGCTGGAGGAATCGAGGTCAATTTCCTCCTCCAGTCCATCATCCTGACAGACGACTTCGAAACATTGAACTTCGCCAAGTCCAGTAGCGGTCAGGATCAAGTTCAGCTTCACAACAAAGCCAGCCGAGGTGGGGAATATAATTACAGGACAAGACGTGGAATTGAAAGGATTTTACTTGATAGTATTTTCAGCTGTAATCGAGTGACTGCCAGTCTACTCATTCGATACAGGAAAGTACTTCGTACAATCAAGTTACCTTCCTCCGTCACCGCTCCAAGTCCGCACATCAACAAGGGTCTGGTGGACTGGGACTAATAGTCATTGGGTCAAGTCTGTTCCTGATGCACACTTGCACATTGAGTGAGGTGTCTGGTTATTTTGGACAATTTACTGGATCCAGTGCTGCCAGCCGACCACCTCATGCCGCATCGCATCGCATCGCATCGCAGTGCAGCGTGCGCGAAGACGGAGTCATCCTCCACCAAATCTGATTGATCTGATTGATGTACGAAGTACATGTAGTTTACACTATTCACTATACTTCGTAATGACCCCAGACTAAGGCCCGTAAAATCGGGCACCAAACCCGAAAGGAAAGGTGTAGCCCGGAGTTTGGAGCTTGGAGCCTGGGGCAGACTGGTCTCGAGCGGGAACATTTCCCCGTCGCATCGCCCGTAATTCATCAACAGAAACTCCGCAGGTCGATCCAGTTGATCCAATGCCTGGGATAGCTTCTGTCGCCTCTGTACGTGGCACCAAGGATGCGTTGCCATTGCTCCCGGCTAGGCGCATGCCGAAAAAGTGCATTTACACCACTGGGGCTTTTACGACTCCACGATGGATGGAGAGATGCGTCCGAGTTGTTTTGAGTCCCACGGATTCAACAGATCTAAGTCCTGCTTTGGCCTTAGCCAGCGAGACTAACTCATCTGCAACCTTCGTACATAGCTCATCATCCCATGGACCAGCATCCACCATCGGGTGAAATCTACGAATGGACGCTTTTGGATTGCCCGAGTGTATTACAAAACTGATCAAGCCCCCATGTCGGAATAACACTCCGAGTCCGACCTCCACCTGCAACCCACATATCACGAACGATCTTCGTTGGCTAGTTTGAAAGCCTGTCCTGACTTGGAGAGCCCGTTCCGCGAATAATATCACGGAATACTTGTGCTCGAGGCGAACATGCCGCATAATAGCGGCTCTTGTGGTAATACAACATTCGTCGTCTCCGAAAAGGCTATTACCCACAGGCTCCAGCCCGGTCATGGTCCCCGCTCTCGTCTGGAGGAGGTGCAGAGTCAGCGCTGTCCTGCTTCCCGGTTATTGATATATAAATAAGACTGTGAAGAGTCATGGCAGGCTAGACCTTCGTGATCGGGATGCACACGTTCTTCATCACGGGCCATCGCCCCGAGTAGGATACAATACTCGATGAAGAAAGCGAGTCTACCACTGAGCGCCTCATATTCATCACTCTCACTTCCTTGCCTCTTTTTAACAATCTAGTGGGCTGGCATTATTACTATTTTATCCACGGCACAAATATACCTAAATTGGGTCAATGGTTCTTTGTCCCGTGGCCCAGGCGGGCCATGCCGACATGTACGGCCTCGGCATCCGCCTTGCCTTCTACATTCAGTGGATTGGCATTATCATCGTCGAATACCTCGACGAGTCAGGGCTTATCGTCATTCGACTCCTTGGCCTTGCGCTATCCGCTGCCGCCTTCATCGGTCTCCTGTTCCAGGCCCCAGCAAATCATCTCACCCTGGCCGAAGCTTACCTTGTACTCCTCCTCGCGATGAGCATCTACATTTTCATGATACCCATCTATCTCTGGAAAGCGGCTACGCGCTTCGATCCGTACTGGGACCCATTCCGATGTACGGCAGAGAGAAGAAGACCTGCGTTCAGAATACTGAACTTCGTCCTGTTGATGGCCCTCAGCTGCCTCGGCATATGGTACTGGTGTGCCTTCGTTGCCAATCGACAGCAGGACTGTGACGAATACGGCTTCTTCTTTAGCCGTGTCCGTCTCCAGAATAAAGCCTTTATCGCGTTCAATGCGTTGATATATTTCATTATCTTGCTGGGGTCTCTGGGCCTCCTCGTGCTCAGGGCCGGATGGGCGATGGGCATCTTCGAAAAAAGAAAGAGGACCAGGAGGATTAGGTCAGTATCTCTCCTCTTCTTAAGTCTAACCTCACCTGCTATGCTCGTAGAATACGAACACCTCTCTTCCTGCGCACCACGGTCTCGTTCGGTCTTCTGTTTCCCTCTGATTCTTCTCCCCACGGCTAACACCCAGCTCCGGTCGAAAGGCGCGTCCACAAAGCAGCCCTCCGAGGGGCCAAGACGTTCAGTAACATCACCGTCACCGCAATCCTCGTAGCAGCATCCGAAGTCACCATCTCTTGGAATGAGCTACCACGCGCCAATAACATAGCGACCGTCGCCCAGGCTATTCCTCTCCTCGTCAGCTCCGGCATCGTTTTCCGCGTGATATTTCTCTATTTCGCCCGCGCACATATGGACGAGAATCTCGGCGCGGCCTGGAGTGGTAGGAGCAGCACATCATCGGGGTCGTCGCGACGGAGCTCTCGGAAGAGCTACGGTTCCAGCTCGGCTCCGCCGCCACCTCCTCCTCCTCCACCACCAGCTGCGAGGGGACCTTTTGCGCGCCCTCCGCCTCCTCGTCCGCCTACAACTCCTCCACCACCACCATGACCGACAGGACGATTCCTCTGCAGTAGTGTGCTTCGAACGAGCTTGATATCTAAGGACAGGATTGCGTATTTCGGATGTGCGAATTAAATTTTCTATTACCACGAGTGTAAAACTAGACGAAAACAGGATCGTGGGCTGAGATTAAAAATGAGGGACGGATGCAAAAAAGAGGCTCTGAGTGTTTGCTTGGTTTGGTTGGCTTGATGTCTTTTGCCCCTGCGAGATGTCTCCAGGTTCATGACCTTATTGCACTGTAGAGTGCCACATAAATTGTACTATTCAATACAGTGTCATATAATTCTTCACACTCAGGGACCATTGCTGGTTCTGAACTTCTGGTGACCCCGCAACCAGCACCATCCCAAAGTAAACAATTTAACCTCTTCTAGCTCCTCATCACTCCCAGCCGCCATTCCCCTGATCAAGACCGCTTCGCCGTCCTCCGCTCCAGCCCATTCTCCCTCCCGCCTTTTTACCCCAAGGAAACAAATACTGCGCAGCCATGCCTCCCCCGAAACCCTCCTCGTCCAAATCCTCGTCCAGTGCGGCCAAGGACAAATCCAAGGTCCACAAGTTAGCTCTGAAGGGGAGCGCCAGGCTTGTTGCCGAATTTGTATGTTTCTCAACTTTGTGGACCTTTCGTGGTGGTTTCAACGAATCTAACCTTTTTACCTTCTCTTCGGATAGTTCCAATACTCTATACACTCGATCCTGTGCGCCTCCTACGATCGTCGCCTCCCTCTGGCTGAGCTAACCGTTTACCTACAGATTCCAACGAGGGGTATACCCTGCCGAAGACTTCACGGCGTACGTTTCGGCCTGTCAATATCGTTCTCGTATAGTGTATGGCACTAATGGCTTCGCATCTGCAGTGTCAAGAAATATGGTCTTAATATGCTCGGTTCGTACTTGACTTCTCACACTACACTAAACACTTTTAGATCATCCATGCTAACCCCAAACGCCTCGGGCTTTTCAGTTTCGGCCGACGACCAGGTTAAGGCATACATCAAGAAGATCATGTCCCAGCTAGACAAGTGGATGGTGGGCGGGAAGATTTCCAAGCTTGTCATCGTCATTACGGACAAGGACACCGGCGAGCACGTAGAGCGGTGGCAGTTTGACGTATGCGTGCCACTTCTCCTCGCCGATATTCAGGCCCCTGTCGTTCTCGGAAACAAATCCTCTGACATTTCATACATAGGTTCAAATCTTCGGGAAGAGTTCTTCAAAGTCAAAGTCATCCTCCAAATCCGCCGACCAAGAAAACCAGGCCCCAGGGTACGCCTATGTCTTTCCTAACCTGCTTACTGCCGCTGCCCCTTCTGAAGCCCTTTCTTTCACTATGCTTTATTCGCGACCTCTGCTGACTCTTCATCCCTTTCCAGGACCGACCCCAACCAACCCCTCGAAAAGTCCGAAAAGGAAATCCAAGACGAAATCGCCGCCATCTTCCGCCAAATCACCGCCTCCGTCACCTTCCTCCCCCAACTCGCCGGCGACTGCACCTTCAACGTGCTCGTCTACGCCGACGCCGACTCTGACGTGCCCGTCGAGTGGGGTGACAGCGACGCTAAGGAGATCGATAATGCCGAGAGGGTGCAGCTCAGGGGCTTTAGCACGAGTAATCATAGGGTAGATACGATGGTCAGTTACCGGCTTGCCGAGTAGGCCGGTGGGTGCTGGAACGCCATCCGGCTACATTTAGGTCAACGGAGTTGGACGAATGGGAGGGGATATTGGGAGTTTATGGCGAATTGGTTTTTCTTTTCTCTGGTGGGCATCTACCTGTAAAACTACGTACTTAATAGAATAGCTCATGTACTGCGGTTTTCTTCTTCTTTTTTTCTTCTTTTTTTCTCCCTTGTACACTCTGGCCATATCATCATACGCCACCAGCAGACAAGACGACGATACTACACACGAGTTGTTTGCAATCCACACAAGAGAACAGCCTCGGGTTATTTTCGAAATGGAATGAAAATGCAATGCATTCGACGTTAACTTTCTTGCTTCGTTGCTCATCATGTATCATCTAACTTTCTTATTTACGAAATGTAACCCTGCCTGCTTTTTATCTTCCAAACTTGAATCTCCATTGTGTGCAGCAGCTTGTCCCGGGGGTCCACTATGAGAGCACAAGCACCACAACACACTAGACCCTCTTGAAGAAGTAGACGTAGGCGAACTTTGACATCTCGTCCACATCCGTCGCCTCGACGACTTTCTCATCGTTAAACAGGACCCATGAGGTCTGGCTCTGATCTTCGGAGAGATGCTTGCGGATGAAGGCGACGTAATGCCTAGAACACCCCCATTAGCAAGGCTTGCGAAGAAGGAACAGGTAAATCGGCCACGATAATAACTCACCCAGTATGAATGCTGGTTCCCTTATGACATACAATAGATTGTAGTCTGTAGTTAGCCGGCAGGTCTGCGCTGCCTGGAAGTTCCTTCTCAGTACTAGTCTGGGCAGGTGTTGTATCGCCCTCGTCTGTAAGGCCTGTGTCATCGGGATGGCTAAACAACCATTCGACCGCCCTTTCAGCATCACCACCGGTCTCTCGCAGCGCCTTTTTAGCTTGCGGTTCGCCGAAGCCCATGGCTACAAGCATCTCCACTTGGGCTGGGTCAACCTGGATTGCTGAAGCCTTGCCTCCTGAAAGATCGAGCGGAGCGTCAACGTCCGGATCATCCATATGGGCAAAGATCCACTCCATGGCAGCGTTGGCGTCGGAGTTACCCGTGGCATGAAGGGCTCGTTCGCAACGATTCTTCGAGAATCCCATGGCCTGAAGCTGCTCGAATGCCGCGGCATCAGGAACAAAGGCTGCAGCTCCAGGCTCAGGGGCATCGGGAAGCTCGACCTCATCGGGTTGCAAGCCTGATGACATGTACTTCTCGAACGAAATCTCTCCCTCGGGAACGATGACTGGGACATCAATCTTGATAGGAACCCAATTGACAACAGCCATTTTGCTTGCATTGACAGCCAGAACAGCAGGGAGAGTCTTGAAGCGGAATTGCTTCGTGAAACCGTCCTTGCTGCCGCAACCAGAACATGCAAGTTCAACCATTTCCGGTGCAGTCAATCTATCCAAGCACTCCTCGAGAGTGACGTCGCGGTAAACATCAGGTTTGGTTTCACCATCCTCCGTGAGGCTCGGCTCGGCAGGCACCTTTTCCTTTGGAATGTCAACAAAAATATTGTCTTGTTCCGTGGTCGTATATCGGACCTTCTTGCACTGGAGACACTGAAGCCTATGTTCGGAAACAAAGCGGAAATCGTTTGTCGGATCTGATTTTCCGGAGGCCTTGTTCGATCGCTGGATGAGAGTGAAGAGGTATTGCAGAAATTCGAAAGCATCCTGTTGGCGCATAGTTGAAAACTCTCCATGGCCGCGACCCACGAGATGCTTCAACATCGCGGGGGCAATACCTCTCTGGTATCTCAACTCTGACGGGTCCGTGGCAGGGTGATCAGGATTCGGCTTGGAATACCGACCAGAAAGTAGGCCATGTCCCATTTTCCTGAGCTGCGTCTCTAGATCGGCAGCAGGATCGCCCACAGTGGGAAGCGGATCGGAGACATCGTAATAGCGGCTCTTGAATGCAGGGAGATCGAAGAGGCACTGGACAATACTAGCTAGGTAGCAGCTGTTGCCCAAATTCTTGAGACCAGTGAGACCAGGTCCGAACAATGGCTTCAATTCCCTACCATCCTCGGTAGTCATGGAAAAATCCCACTTGAGGTTGTGCTCGATTTGCATCTCTGTCAAGCTCTTCTCTGTCTTTTGACGATCAGCAATGTTGATGCCCCAGTGCGCGAGATGCTGTCCAAGAGCATCATCGATACGTTCTTCATCACACTTATAGCAATAAACATCGGCATTGCCCTCGGGCGTAATTGAGCCTAATTTGACGGCAACACCATGGCTAGAGTCGAGGGCATGACCAAGACCATGAGAATTTCCTTCAACACCACCCATTTGCTTTCTGCCGCAACCGAGATTTCCACACTCGAGGCAGAGCCAGAGATTTTCTTTCAGGTCACACTTGGAACAATGGCCAAGATCACCGGATTCGATTGTCTTTGGGTCCTGCTGTTGGAGAAGCAGGATGTGTTCGCAGGATGTGAGCTCTTGCTCCCATGCCTTGACCTCCTCTTTGCGCGAAAAGGTGTTTGCTGTCAAGATGCCGTCAACTATAGGGGCAAACTTCGAGCTCGTTTTGTCGAGATCCGTATCGCATTCGAGACATCGGACAATGGCTGCGGTGTCGAACTTGTCCTCTTCGGTTTCGGCGGCAATCGCAAGCTTCGACATCTTAAGAGGGGGCTCATCTCGCACGACAACCTTCCGTGTGCGGCGAATGTTTAGGACGAGGGGATGGTTTCGGTAAGCGGTGTGAAGCTTGTCATGATGCTGGGGGCCAGCACATCCTCCGTTAAAACATTGTAGGCACACATTGAGCCCATCGGGGTCGTCCTGAATAGAGTGGAGCTGGTTTTAGTCTTGTTGAAATAGCAGGTTCGGGAGTCAAAGCCCCCTGGGACGAGGCATAGGGTGGGCATACAATCGAGTCGAAGCACTGAGTACAGTCCTCCCGGTAGACTGACTGGCTTGGATTGGGGGGCCGAAGAGCTATTGAAGTGAAGATGTTAGAACTTCCCCACGTCGAAGAGAAGAATGCACACGAGAGGGAGGATCTGTGGTTGATAATGGATCATACTGATAGCTTCGCTGTGTTGGCACGACATTGTGAAGGCTTGCTAGGGCAAGTTTGTCACCAGTCTGTACACAAGGTATCAGGCAGGTTAGAACAAGCAGCAATCAGGTGGAAGTTGGTTGCAGACCAGACGGGCCTAAGGTGTGGATTGAAGCAGTGTTTATCTGGGGCAATGAAAGACCAGAGGGTGATAAGCCAAGCGAAAATAGGCAACTTGCTCCTTCCTTCTATCAGGGCAATCTTTTATTTGGATATGGTACAGGCATACAAGCAATCATCAGCCTGGTGGTTGTCCTGGCTGGGAGCTGCCAAGGGTGTGTTGCCTTGCTGCGGGGTGACGCTATGTGCCTGCCTTCCTCAAAATGGCGGGGCAGCTGAGCTTCAATTTGAATTCACCAATTGCTCTGAAGCTCCCCACATGGTTAGGACACCTGCTTACAGCTGATTCCATCTCCCCCGCACTGCAACAGTCAAAATAAACTCAAAAAATGATTTGTACTTTGCTTTGTACTTCAAATTGTTCTTCGTATTTCTTGTTGTACCCTCCACAACCATTGGGCTTGGCGAGACGACTTAGAAGAAAAAGATACTTTGGCGAAGCATGAGTCACTGAAACAAATAGATAGCTAGATTAGAAATCAAGCTGTGAGGATCGGATTTTCAGAAGTCAAAGAAGTCAAGATAGAATAGAGAGACGGAAGGCAGAGCAGCGACCACCTCGTACACTACAGGTTACCCTTCCGAGACGAAACCTGTTGGCCTGTGTCCCTCCCAAGCAGTATTAAGCTAAGGCCAAAAGTGTGCACGATATACTAGTGTATACTACTGGAGTGTACGAAGTACCTCATCCTCAGCAGGCCCACAGCATTTGAATTCCTACGAAGTACGAAGTAACTCCATCGAAGATGGGAATTCTCGATATGCAATTGAAACCCTCCGATCGAGCGCGGAGATGAGACATGGACCGGTGTTACGTCGGCAATGCGAACGGCCGAGTCGGTTATCAGATCGATCCAACATTCCTGATAAAACAAATTTCGTGCTAGGCTTAACATTTTTTGTAATTGGGATTGGGTAGCCCACAGTGCGAGACCCTACCTCCCCTCCCATATTAGTGCCTGTCTCGTCATTGGTTCGGGGAATGCAAGGACTCTGCAAGCAAGCATTGGAATTGCAGACTAGCCTCGTTCGTCCTTCCCAATTACCCACGTTGCTGTCTCCCATGTTCTCCTTCCTACACTACGAAGTACTTCGTATAGACTTGGAGCGTTTTAGAGACGGAGTGGGTTCTCTTTAGCCCGACGGTCATTAGCTCGGTAATTCGAGATTGGGACCCCAGCCAGGGAGCGAAGACTTTCGTAGTGTAGTGCAGATACATAGGGAACTAAGAAGTGCCGCAATGCAGAGGGGGACGGACGTATCGGTGCGTCAGGCCTCAGGGAGCAGTCAACGGGAAATACCGTGTATCAGATCTTCTGTTTGCACTGTGGGAAAACTAGGACCCAGCGCCCAAGAGGACCGAGGGCAGCCTGCCTCCTATTGGCTCAATTCCTCGGGACTATGATGCAGCGTCCCCACCCTCGCCCTTTGAGAAACAAAAATCGTGGACGTCCTCAAGTCGCCATTACTAAAAGAGCTTCTTTCGCTCTTGCCACACTTTTCCCCCCCTTCGAATTCACCGTCATATATCTACAGAGCATCTTCACACCACCACATCCTCTCTTATTCGCCGTCTCTTCCATACGCAATAACTACTATCAAATTCTGCCAATAATCTCGGCCATCGAAAACCATCGATTTCGAGCATTTAAGCGCTTCTAGTCGCGATATAAAAAACTGCGCCCGGTCACCGATCTCCTCGGAGACTGCTAGCCCTCGCTCACCAATCCCCTAGATCTGATAACCGTACGTTCCTAACATCGTCTATGTCATACATTCTCTATATCATGGATCTGGTCAATTGAATCAGACTCGATTCTAACTATTTTCGTCTAGATACTTGTCTTCGACACCTTCAAGATGCTGTCGCGCGGCCTTCGTCTCGCTCCCCGAGCGTTAATTGCGTCCTCGATCCGACCCTCCGTCTCTATTTCCCGACACCTCCCTCAGTCAGCCCCTACGCCATCCATCTCTCGGTCGTATCACGAGAAGGTTATCGATCACTACGAGCGACCGCGAAATACGGGCTCGCTACCAAAGGGAGATGTTGATGTCGGCACCGGTCTCGTGGGAGCTCCTGCCTGCGGTGATGTGATGAAGCTCCAGATCCGCGTGGACCCTGACACCAAGGTCATTTCCGACGTCCGATTCAAGACTTTTGGTTGCGGTTCTGCTATTGCTTCGTCCAGCTATCTTACCGAGCTCGTCAAGGGCATGACTCTTGATGAAGCTGCTCGTGTAAAGAACACCGATATCGCCAAGGAATTGTGCTTGCCTCCTGTTAAGCGTAAGTTTTCACATTTCCGACATTCCTAGCACATTCAATACGGCCCCTTTCGTTTTCTCGTCTTGTTTTGTCTCAGTCATTTTTCTAACTGGCTTACGCAGTCCACTGCTCCATGCTCGCCCAAGACGCCATTCAATCCGCGATATCGAACTACTATACGAAGAACCCCGAGGCTCGGCCTACCAATCTTGGTGGAACTGAGAAGAAGCTTCACGAGGCTGGCGGAGCCGCCGCCGCTGCTTGAAAGAAAATTTGAAACAGAAAAAAACAGCCAGGGTCGTCATTTTCTAAATTTCTCTCGTCGACGGCCTTGGCCGAGACATTACCGTCCCACACATATTTTACTCTTTCTGACTTTGTGTTTGCGGTGCTTCCTCGTTGGCGCGGTGGCACAAAATGTAAATGAACCCATGAGATGGAAAGGAGGAGATTCGAAATTCGGTTGAAGGCGTTATGGAGCTATCGTGCTTTTTTTTTTTTCCTTCCCCGCACTTGAACAATGTACGAGATTAGAGTTGGTGCCTTTTGGCCTCCGTTTTTTTCAGCAGGATGAGAAAATTGAATCCCTCAACTGTGTAATTATTGCATGGAAATCATAACTTCGCCTCTCGTCCTTGACTTGCAGTTGTGGCGGTATCGGTGGTATGAATCAATATATTCGAATCAATTGCCCTTTCTCCGATTCTCCGAGGATGCAGACGCAGTCAAACGCGAAATACGGCATGTGGCTAGCCCTCCATGACTACCTCTCAACTACCACGTCCGAAACTTCCGGGATGATACAGTTAGACTTTTCTTTTGCAAATGACTGTGCTCTCCTCTGGGTGCCTCTCACTTCGTTGGACCTAGCCAGCTCCCGAGCTCTTGCTGGAAGTTTGATATGTGGATGTACTGGGTAGATTCTGCGTTGCGGGGTTGTTGAATCGAAAATAGAGCGTGCCCACCCACTGTACTGCTCATTGCTCGCCCTGGCCATCCATCAATCCTTATGCAAATTGCACGCAGATTCACAAAGGTCTTCCTGCTCCAAATCATCCACTCCTTCAGGGCGATATTGTCGACGGCGTACTGAGAACCATCGTCGACTACCTAGGAAGATCAAGGATGACTCTCCGGTTACAGTCCGTTTCTGCGATGGTTCTGCGAATGGCATTCAATGTTCAGGTTTCCAATCCAGGCACCAGATTCCAAGATGAAGCAGAAAGTTGATGGTTACGCTGCTACACATATTGTTCTAGTATCAATTGGTCCATATTTTCCTTCCCACTGCATAATATCATGCTTGCCGGCTTTCTTGCTTCATCCATGTCGTCCAAGTCGTTCAGGAATAGACATCATTGATGCATGTACCGAGGTAACCGCACCAGATTTCCCTGCATACGAAGAAAGGTACGCGGATCTGAGACGGGGAAAAAGAACCCGCAACACATTACATTACCTTGGTAGCAATCACATTTGAAGGAATATAGCGGATTTTATTAATCAAAGGTTTAGAAGACAGAAGAAAATGTGTTTCTTATCTCCCGTTTGACAAACTAACCGCAGTCTCGCCAATGTCGTGACACAATTTTCCGAACATTGGGTCGATCTATCCCGCAAGTAATGCAGACTACTCGATATCACCTCTCACCTCTCTCCGTCTCTCTATAAGGTAGCCTTTGCGAGCCGACCATGGAAGCCAAAACCTACTGCAAAATCGCACTCAGCCCGGCCAAGTTCCTTCATCGTCCTAGCGTCCAGACAGAGCAAATAGCTTGCTCGATTATTACCATCCAGGACCACAGAGAGCAGCACACCGTCGTCCTCCATCCCATCTTCCAAAGCGCCGGATCGTGGACGCGGGCAAAAGATGGCTTCGCCGGGAGTATGGCCCGCGGGACCTTGCCACATGAGAACTTCCCTCGTCTCGGTGTCCGTCTTTATGATGCAGTCGAACAGAGTGCTGAGGCCCCGATTTGAGACGCTATAGACGTAACGGTGGCGACGAAGGGAGAACTCCGGGTTGAATGTCGGCAGCTCTCCAGCATGCGGAGCTGGAATCTCTAAGATGGGCTTGATCCACTCATCGTGTGAAGCTACACGCCCGCTACCGCCGGAAATACCCTTCGTCGGGAATCGATATCGCACCAGTCGAGGGTGCGCATCAGTCTTCCGGCTACCCTCTTTCCAGAATTGCTCGGTGGCATTGTCGCGATTGAGCATGACGTCGTAATAAAAGGCCTTGAGGATGTCACCGCTCTTAAACTGGACAAACTCACAAATCACATCCCCGTTCTCTTCAAACGAATTCGTCGAGTGGAAGAAGAACGCCCCCTCTGTTTGGAACTCGGCTACGAGGCCCCTTCCTCCTTTGCGGTCCACGACGAGCCACCTACATGGCTGTGCCGCGTCGAAAACAGAGGCGTCCATCATGTTGCCTACGAACGGGATAGTGGCGCCGCCGTACTTATAGTGGACCGATGGAACGCAGAGCATAACATAGCTGGGGGTGAGGAAAAAGCTATGTATATACGCCGGCTTCACATGGCCGCTAGATATCGTGGCGAGAATCTTGACCTCCCCAGTTGCAGCGACAATCTGGAAAATCCGGTAAGTGGCGTTCCGTCCGAATTCCATATTGAAGTTGAAGAAATCTCCTGTATCAGGGTCGCGCTTCCCGTGGGCGGCGGAAATAGGACCCTTGAGGTCAGGGTGCAATTTCTTCTGGCTCACGACGCCGATAGGCTCCAGAGTGGCAGGGTCAATTTCAGAGAAGACGGCGGCATCTGTAGCAAGGAAGACATTCTTTGCCGAGGCTCGATGGCCAAGATCGGTCAGGCCATTGGCGGTGACGGGCGGTGCTGGTTTGCTTGATTCCGATGATTGTGATGATGATGATGCGGAAAGGGCTTTCTTGCCGACGAAATCGGGGTTCACCGTCACACTTATATTTGCCAGGTTTGACGGCCGTCGAAAAGCGCTCATGAATTTCCCAAACATGCCGACACAAGGGTCAGCCTTTTGTGCGAAGGACATGCTCCTGTACGTGCCATGACGCTTGATGTCCTCCATGACATGGTCAGATTGGCGGCGAGAGGAGTAAAAGACACGGACTCTAGGACCTGAGGAAACCGAATTGGCTCTATCGTCACCGATAGGTACAATCTCAAAGCGGTGCGTATGGGCAAGGCCATCAAACCAATGGGATATGTAAACAGTACCCCGGGGTGTGTCTTCAATTTTGCAGACACCAGGCCCTGTACGATAGAGACTCCCAGCAGCCCACGAAGGAATATCTCCCTTGACATTGAGTTCAATGGGACCTCTGTGTTCCGTAAGACCATCGAACTAAGATGTGCCACATGTCAATTATCAGCAAGCAAGCAACTCTCGTGTAGGGTTAGCAAGGAGGGGAAGGACAGGGCACTTACGCCGGCGTCATTGGGCCAGTCTTTGTAAGCTTCTTGTTCTATGTTCTGGACGATCTGTTTGCTGTTCGCTGCTTCATCGCTGGAGGTGAACCGCACTGGGCTTCCAGGGGTTGTACGATCCATGGTTCTCTCGTTCAAGGCTGAGCCGCAGGACCTTGAGAATAGAGCGGGAAGAGGTGATCTCTCTGGTGTATGCAGTTGAGTCAACCTAGCAGGGCGTCTTACACGCGAAGGATGAGACGGGCGTTGGTATAGTGTGGCGAGATGACGGCGACTGAGGCACTGGAAAGCGAGATTCGAATGTGTGAGGAGTGTGGAGTGGAGGCAAGAAAAGGAAATGTTGTGCTTTATGGTGACGGAAGAGATTTGAAGGCCAAGGTTCTTTGTCATTGAATGGCCCAGCGAGTGATTCAAGTCCTCATTTGAAAATGCCGGGCTTGGGATACCTTCATTCTAGGGAAGATGGTAAAGAGAGGGCTATTTATATTCATCGGGGAGGGTGCCAGCCGCGCACCGAGGAACACGCGTCCCTAGGATGGAGATATTATAAGTTGACTCATGAGGAAGGGTTTGAAGTTGTCATGGCAGGATACTACGAGATTCTCGGAGGGTGGTTGTTTTCGTACCACGAACGTCATTGCAGCGAGTAGTCCCCATGAACTACAACCCTTCTTTCCCTTTCGAGGAGTGCGGAAGAAAGCCTCGCGAGATGAAGTAGGGAGTATCTAACCACAAAGGCACCCAGCTGAGGGTTTCTGGTACTCTCTCCACGAAGTTGGCGGCGGCTTCTTTCCGATGGATAGGGCTTGAAACATGTGGGATTCCCATTCCGAGTCAATATCTAGGAGCTGCCAAGGTACGTCTAACGTCTTCGCATTCGCACCCGCATATTGACACTACCATCAAGTATTACTAGCACGCAGTATGCGTTCGTAGGAGAACGTTTGTGTGGAGGACAGGATCACCATGGAGTCTTGGTGGCCGAGAGCGCCCACATGCGAGCAAACCCCTGTTTGAAGAATTCCTATTGTGATCGGCTGCATTTGATCTATCCTCTCTTGAGAGGATGGTGCGGAAATTCTCCGTCTTACTTACCATCAGAAGAGATCAATTGGCACAGAGTGGCGACGACCCATTAACGATGGGGTAACCAGAAGAAGTAACTCCAGTGCCTGGTAATAAATAAGTCCCTTGTAAGGTCGTTGCCAAATTGATCTGGTCTTGCTCTAGTGCGTCTGCTTCATAATTCTTTCTGAAGTTTGAATTTTTGTCCAATCTTCGTCGGAAGAATAGTAATCATCGCCGACCGCAGCTCAGTTCCTCATGATGGTTTGGACACCAATTCGGAGTGAAAACGTCAGCTGTGGCTGGCTGGTGTGCTACGATGGAATGTGTGGAAGCATCAGCGTCACTTGGCAAGTCTGAGTCGAGTCCGAGTCCGAGTCCGAGTCCGAGTGCGAACCCGACCAAAAGTCAAAGAGGGAAATTCCCAAATCCCGGAATTTGATTGTGTGGAACCCTATTTTGGACGTCTTAAAACCCCGACAGTCCCAGCTCTGTTGGCCCAGCGAGACTTGGAAGTGGCCCAGCTACATCCTAATACAACATCAGTTCCAAGTCCCATCGTGTATCTACATAGTATTCCGGGTCGATATGCGACTCAACGTCATCACCGGTTCTGAGGGAGAACATTATCGAGCCAAATCGAATCAACGGGACGGGATATTTGATGGTTGTAATGTGACCAGAAAATATAATCATTTCACTCCAACACCTTGAAATTCTAGTATTTAGTTACATGTAATGGATGGTATCAACGAGGCTTTTGCCACCACCTTCATATGGTTCCCCCATCATTGATCTGCCTTTGCACAATCATAGTTCGTCCTTGTCGTTAGTCTTCTTCTCCTCGGCCTTGTCCTCCTTGGGCTCCTCAGTCTTATCAGCCTTGGGTTCTTCCTTGGCCTCCTCCGCCGACCCCTTCTCAGCCGTTTCCTCAACGACACCCTCCTTCTTCGCTAGCACGTTGGCATCAATCTTGATGCTAATCACCTTATCCTTGTCGGGGCTAGTCTTGCTAGGCCACGCGACAACGGCGCCATCCGCGTGCGTAGGCTGGTACTTGCTGAGATCGGAGAATTGCTCTGCACGACGAGAGGAACACACATTAGAATCTGCCTTTCATCAAGTATTTATACCCCACAAACGGCCAGAGAGGAGTATTGGCATTCACCAAGGGCGCTGAGATGCATCGTCCTCTCATGGCCGAAGTTGGGGGTTAAGTTCCAGAAGAATGGCTTACCTTCGCAGTTACTTCCTTCTGCAACCCAGAGAGGGAGAATCTCATAGATGGCACCAGGGGCAAAGATGGCGACCTTTTCACTATCCGCGTTCCTATCAACGCTCTCCTTAACCTCCACAGTGTTGTCAATCGTATCGTCGTCGTCCTTGGGCTTCTGGAACACCGCAAAGAGGCCCTTCCCAGGCCCCTCTGTCCTCTCCTGCTCCTCGATCCATTCCCTGACCTTCAGAGGCATATCGGCATACTCCATCTTTAACAAGTTCCTGTCGTGGAGGTGGCGGTCCCATCCGCCCCACCCACCAGGGTACTCGCGGCCGGTGAAAAATTCCTTCAAGCCGGGAGCCCAGGGACCAAGGCCCAATGGAGGCTTGTCCATGAGAGTGTGGAGGGTGTATTCTTGAGCGTCAAACTTCTGAGACGCCTCGCAGGCGGCGTTGTAGTTGGCCATCGCCTCAGACTCGAAAGGGTACTTCCACTTGAAGCTTTCGACTTTGGTCGGTTTTGGAGATGGCTTCGCGCCGAAGGCGTGGGCTGTCGAGGCCAAGAAGGCCAACATGGCGGCGGCTGCGTCTGCCCTCATTGTGCAGTGAGGATCTGCTGCTTTCTCGACTCAAGTTGAAGCTATTAAGATGTAGATGAGAAGGCGGTTTTATAAACTATAGCTAGCTTCTAATGGTGTCGAAGGGGGTCACAATAAAAGAAGCCGCAAGTCTCCACGAGAAGATCAAAAACAAGAGAAAGCGACTGAAATGAGATCAATTGCGCCCACTTCAACGCATTAGCGGTCTCATTAATCTAAGAAACGAGGGCAAGAAGATTGGAGAGAAAGCAGTCTTCAACGCAGGAAGAGAAGCTCATAGCTCGCCATCCTTTATACCCTGGACCTCATGTGAAGAGGCCAAATAGCATATTTCATCACCCCCCTGTGTAAATGCGTTGCTGTCCTTAATAGCGGATCTATCATACTCCGGAATTCCCATCTCGGAAAGCCTCCTGTAGCTCTTCCCCAGGAAAATGGAGCCAAGATGAGGGCATGATGGGTGGATAAATGCATTTGACGGGCCGCCGATATTAAATCCAGCAATGGGAGGAAATTCCGTGGGGCACTTTAGAAGGATTCGTGAGATGCAAATGCAACATAAACTTGGAAGCTAATTATTAGTCATCCATAAAGCCACGTGATCAGCTCACGCCAGGATCCGATCCTCATCCAGCGTCTTCAAACAGGAAGGTTCAACCAGTGTCTAACAGCTTCATCAAAATCCAGCTGTATGGCCGAGCGCATTCAGAAGTTACATCAGAGCTCGTCACCGCTATGAGTGCGCGGTCTGTAAATGTGTGGATGGCACTGCAGTTACATGCAGGGTCGGAAGTTTTATTCCTGCATGCCGGCATACTGCAATGTCAAACGGGTTCTGGGAGTGCGAGATCCCATCATTGATCCATCACCTCAAGCTTGGTCTCTCGCAGCTCGAGACCTTGACTTTTCTAAATTTTCTAAAACTTCCTCTCATTTATTCTTTAACTCCTCAAATCATGGAGGGAAACGTTAGCCCCGAATGGGAATAGAAGGATCTTTCGTATAAATAGGCCATAGAAGGGAAGGAAGAGGCTAAGGGTGATCTTTCTTAGCGGAAGCCCCCCCCTTCCTTTTCCTAGCCATGCCCACGATCCACGATTTCCCATCTCCCACTCTTGGCGAGTTGCTCTTGTGGTGCTCATCCGTAAGTCCCATCTCCTATAGACGCGAGATACGAGCATCGAACATTACGATCGTATTCAATTCACCGAGTCGCGTGAAACTGGTATGAGGAGTGTCGTTTCACCCCGGTGATCGACTTGATTGTGTTTCATCGCTCATCTGCGCTTGGTGTTCTTCCCTCCACTCTACCACCATCCGCTCAAGCCTCCTAGGACAAGTCAGTGTCACAACCCAAAGCAGTCTCCTTTTTGAGGAGTAAACGCAGCTTTAGGAGGTTGATAGTCCGCCACTTCAAAATGCAAATGCACGCTCTGGGTATAAGTCTTGGCCTACATCACGAACATTCCCATAACCGGGAACCTCCCCCCGCCACCCTGCCCCCCTTTCTATGGCTGGCAGTGCTTTTCTTTTCCTCACATCTTGGTTCGTTTCGTCTGAATGCAAGGACTGACGGCACCTTTACCGACTTGGCCTACATAGTTTCGCTGATTCTACACTTGTGGCACACTCTTCTTACAGAAGAGCAAGCAAGGGCTGCCGCGCAGACGGAGAAAAATATCATATTTCCCAGTGCGTATGCCCTGTCTAGCTCAGGATTCCTATACTCAATAGTAGCATATGAGCCACCGACAAGAGAACCATCGATCCCTCATGAGTTCGGCAATTGCGTTCCACTTGTCGGCCTGTAATTTGCCCTTAGCATGTCGTTCTAGCACAGCAAAGTCCATGATGCTAGGGATGAACTCCATAATGTCTAGTGACGATGTCCACTAGGGCCTGTTTCGGACTATGGCCTTGGCGAACCAAGCGAGGAGCAAAGTGCCTAGGCTTTCTCTGATGTCTGTTGAGGCGCAGAAATGAATATCTCACTCACAATCTCCAATGTGCCTAATGTACCTCATTCTCAGGTTTTGGCTTGGACCGATCAAAGTGGTCGATGTGAGACGTTGGGTTACTCCTAGTCGGGCGCGGCCCCATTGATGGCATGGCTATCGAAGTGCTAGAAGGAAACGACTCGAAGTATGAAATGTTTTGGGTAGTAGGTAAAGGGAACATAAATTTGAATATATTTATCTTAGAATAATGAGTAGGACGCTTGAAAAGCTGACTCTGATGGCATCAAATGGGCTATAGCGGGCGCAAAAGAATTCGAGTCTTGAAGAGCCTTCGGCACGTCATGCCAGACATAAAGCTAACTTGCGATGCTCTGTCTTCTTGAAAACCGGCCTTTGAAGGGCCTGGTCAAACGAATGGAAAAGAGCGGGGTATAGCAATACGCCGGCCGACTCACGGAGAACATTCATAAAGTTGAGTGTAACAAGTGATGCTCTTTAATTCTGCCTTCTGTCACTTCCCTAAACGCATTCTTCCAAGTGTCAAGTTCTAGACCTTCCGGTCAATCGGAGTACCAGTGAAAAATAACTTGTTTGGTCGAATGTAGACAGTCTTAGAGTTTCCCTGCGTGTTGGGTGAATGCTAGAAGCTTGCAGGGCAACGCTCTCCAGGATGGGGTATCAACGGTCTAGCGTCCAAGTCAACGAGTAGGGACCGGGAAGACAAAGTGGAAGAAAGAGGAAGCGGAGAGAGCAATGGGACGAGCGCATCCACAAAGGTCAGCAAACATCACCTCGCTCTGTCGAGCGAACTAGCCCCTTAACACAGGTGTTTCCATCTCAAAGCTTGTAAAATGGCATCCTCTAGGGTGACATGAATTTCTCCTGCCATACAACGCACCTTCATCTTTCCAACGGATCCATCTAGGAAGTGTGTTTGGTTCTTTTCTTTTTCGTATCATATCTTCGTAAGTTCAATAGGGGGCACGCCTCCATCGTGGGCCCAAGAAAGCTTGGAAATCTTGCCACAGTCGCCCAGCTCGAAGTTAGCCTTCCAGAATGTCGCATCCTGATCGGAGCCCACCCACCGACCTCGCCGCGAGAGTTCGTTTCGAGGCAGGAGCCACGTAAACGTGTTGTCGGTGTAGTAGGCGAGCGGGAACTTCTCCGACTGGAGGCCCTGGATGAGCCAGTAAATCTGGCCGTCCTCGAGCGTAACTTCAATCTTAACAACTTGAATGTGATCCCAGTATGTGCCCATATACTCCTCCAGCGGTCTAGGAGGGGCGCCGCCCTTCCTGCCTGCATCGAGCTCCTTGGTCAGGGCAGGGTACCACTTCAAGTTTTCCTCTACTGCGGCCGCGGCCAGGCTGAGATAGTCGTTCCTCTGCTGGGCGGGGACGTCGAGGAGCTCTTCGAGCACGAGGTGGTCGACCCAGTCAACAGCATCGTTGAGGGCTAGCGAGTTGGTGAGGATGACTACTGCCGTTTCGCTCTCGGGTAGGAGGCCCACGAAGGCGAGGGCGCCAGGAAGGCTTCCTTGGTGGAAGATGAGGAGCTGCGAGGGAGCCCCCTGTCCGATGAGGGGCATCCCCTGAGGGAGTAGGCCCGGGTTGAGCCCGATCTGACCAAGCTTTCCGGGGAGCTGTACCCTGGCCCACCCGAGCGCGTAGGAAGACTCGAGTTTGGACGGCTGATCCAAGGGGATCTTGGCCGACAAGAGGTGGGCAACCTGCTTGAGGGGGTTTCCTTCGGTCGAGGTCTGGCCCGTTTGGAACTGGTCATTAAAGGCTGAAATGAAGGAGGTGTAAAGCTTGCCGAGGTCGCTCGCCGTCGACCGCATCCCGCCGCTGGGGGCGCCATACCAGTCATCGCCAAGCTTGGTGCAAGTGATAGGTACAGCAGTGGCGTCCTCGAGGGCACTGTAGCACAGACTGACAGCGTCACTATTCGCCGAAGGGGTTCTCAGGAAAGTCCGGTGCATACCTAGAGGGTCCAAGATATGGGCCTTGACGAAGTCATAGTAGGACTCTCCGCTCATGGCTTCGATGATACGGCCGGCGATCTCGTAGTGGAGGTTGTTGTAGGCGAACTGGCCGCGGAAGGGAAGCTTGGCGCGGGCGGTCGTTGACGTACTTGACCATGTCCTTGGAAGATATGAGGATGTTGGCATCGGTGCCGATGATGAGGTTATCGGCCCAACCCATGCCAGTGCGATGGCTGAGGATATCCGTTATGGTGGCGTTGTTCTGCAGAGTAACATCACGAGACTTGAAGTCCGGGAGTGCATCTTTGATAAGGGTATCCCACGTCACCTTCTTCTCGTCGACGAGCAGTCCTAGTGCCGCGGCGGTGAGTGCCTTGGTGAGGGAACAGACGGGGAAGACGGAGTCCTCGGTGACCTTGAGCTGCTTCTCCACATCGCGGAAA
>JUDQ01000109.1:0-56619 GCA_000812075.1 Scedosporium aurantiacum
TTTTTTTTTTTTTTTTTTTTTTTTTTTTTTTTTTTTTTTTTTTTTTTTTTTTTTTGCAATGAGACCAGCCAGGCAGTTCGAGTCGACTCGTCCAGAGGACGACCTCCAGGTGACGAGTCAAGTTTCCAGATCAGCTTATGGCCTGGAGACGTCTGGTGGGACATTGAAAACTGGGTCTTGGGTCGATTTTACGGTCACAAGGGTGCAGCCATTGTTCGAGGGTGCTAGTTGATTCATCAAAACAAGTCTCAGAGGGCTTTCCACTCTCTCATCTCGTGGGCTTCAAGATATTCCCCACACCTCGAAACCTACAGGCAAGGCAAGAGGCAAAGCACAGAAACTACGAAGTACTTCTTACAAGCAGGGAATTACGTGCTTGTAACCTCACATATTTCGTACTACATAGTGTATCAAGTGTAGCGTACGAAGTATATTGATGTAGCGTACTTCGTACATTAGTGTACTTACACGCCCCCCTGTTTCCCCACCGTGCCCCCCTTCGAAATCATCCAGTGACGCCGGCGTCCCAGTTCCAACGCCACCTAGCAATTAGGAAGTAGGTTGGAACATCTCGACGGTGTTTGTGAACAACACGCATCAAATTGCTCCGTAGTTTATTATGTTTATTTGATATCATTGATGACTTCCTGCATTCGATGTACACTGCTTCGAACTTCGTACAGTGAGTTAGCGACATGCGTGCTGTGCATCAATACATCAATCAATCACTGATCAATTGATGTACTTATTAGATCAACCGGATAGGCCATATTCAATGTTGTACACCCTGAACAGTGCTGTGTGAGTCTGGGTCTGACTGTGACTGAGTCTATGACTGGCCTACCTACCCTACCTCAGCACTTTCGGACGCCATTGAACATTGAATTGTGGACTCCGGGAGTAGCTCGAGAGTAACAAATTATATTCAGCCTCCAAGTTCCAAGTACCAACCTTGGAAGCCCTTGGAGGCACCCCACGAATCTCAAATGTACTAGTCACTCGGTGTACCGTGCTGTACCGTTCAGTAGTGCGTCTACCCTGATGCTGCAGCGAAACTCCCGGATTGGCCGTTTCTCGATATTCCCCAGCCAAGCGCAATCAAGATCCTGGTTCCGCCATTCGCCTCCTCCGGAAAAGGGTCCTGCTTCGTAGCGGAGAGTAATATCAACTTCACTCGTTCATCCCTTCCTGCATATTCTGGCATGTGGACATGAGCGGATGCCCTTTGGTTTCTTGGCTTCGGACCCTCCCCAGCTTCTCGTTCATAAAAGTAGCCAGGTCCGCAAGGGCTGAGCATCAAAACTCCCTTCACTCTTAGACTCTTAGCTTAGCCCCTGCAACCTTGAGAGATGTTGTCCTGCTAGTTCCATTCAAGCCTCCTGCTCCTCCATCCGTGTCAAGGTGCCTTCGGGCGTCCCTCTCCCCTTTTGCTTCCCTTTCCATCACCCCTTATTTTCTTTGCTGATCTCGGGTCAGGTCCTTATAGACCTACCTAATCGGCTTCGCTCTCCCATTATTTTTCGCCGCGTTCTGTTTGGTTGCGTTGTCCCATTATTATACCCTGCTCTTGATTTTTTTGGTCTTTGGTGGCGGCTACCATCTGATCTATTCGATCTCACAGTATCCAACATCAAGTTTGATACTCTGTTTTTTGGAGGGGTCTTTTTTTTTCTTCTTCTTCTTCTAACCTTGATCTGTCCTGATACCTCTTCTTCTCGTTCCCCACTGCACTCTCCCTGCGATTGACTTTGGCCACTCGTTTCTTCAGCCAGCGCAATGGCCTTTTTCAAAAGACGAGGCCGCAGGAGGCCGGAGGATGCGAAGGAGGTCAGTCCGGGCGGACCACCGAAATGGAGCATGGGCGTCTTGAACGACAAGCATACAGTTGAAGTACCTGGTAAGACACGAACCCTCCTCTTTTTTTTCTTTCTTTTTATCTTTCTTTTTTTCTTCCTTTTTTTCGTTTCTTTTTTCCTCCCTCTCCATATTAAATACACTGATTCTAATACATCAACAAGGCTCCGTACTTCTTTTGGCCAAGGACCGCAACGAGCCTCTGGGTTTGCACCATGCGCCGGCAAGGACCTCTCATTCCTCGCTGCCCACCAGCCAGCCCTTCAGTCGCCCGGAAACTCCGCGGCGGACAAGCTCGGTGTCCAGAGCCCCCAGGCCTGTTGACACCGTCAAGAAGACTCAGGACGGCAAGATTATTCTAGAGCCCCAGCCTGAGGATTCCGTCAATGACCCGCTCAATTGGCCCACTTGGAGGCGGGATGCTGCCCTGTTATCTCTAGGAATCTACTGCATGGTTGGAGGCGGTATCACTCCCATCCTCGCTGCAGGTTTCGCTGATGTCGGGCGTGACTATGGCGTCGAAGTCGAGAAAGTTGCCCTTACTACCGGCTTGTATATGATGGGCCTAGGTGTTGGCTCCGTTATCGCCTCCCCGACGGCCATCCTCTTCGGTAAAAGGCCTGTCTATCTCGTCAGCGCATTCATCTTCATCGCGTCGTGCGTCTGGTGTGCCCTGTCCCCTTCTTTTGAATCTCTGGTCGTTGCTCGAATCTTCCAAGGAATAGCTGTCAGCCCCGTCGAATGCTTGCCGTCGGCAACCATTGCTGAGATTTTCTTCCTGCACGAGCGTGCCTTTCGAATTGGGATTTACACCCTGCTTCTTCTAGGTGGCAAGAATCTCGTGCCACTCGTTTCGGCCCTCGTTATTCAAAACCTTGGCTGGCGATGGGTATTCTGGTAAGAAATCTCTAGAAATCTTTCTTTTTTTCTCTTCCCGTGGTAGCATCTCTAACAGCGAACCTCTAGGGTTGTGGCTATCATTGTTGCATTTTGGGTATTTATGCTCTTTTTCTTCGTCCCTGAAACTTTTTGGGATAGAACCCCCGTCCCAAAGTCTCGCGCACCCTCTCGGCGACCCAGCTTCATTCGTCGCCTCTCTTCACGCTTCGGTGAGCATCATCACCACCCACCACAAGTCGAGCCTACCTTCGATCCTGTTCTCGAGAAAGCACTCCCGGCTTTGCAATCCCCGGCCCCCGAGCGTCCAACCAGTCCCCGCGTGGAGTTCGTTGAACATCCTTTTCCCACTAGCCATGACCTCTCCGCGCCCGAACCAAGCCACAGGCATCAAGTTAACTTCGCCATCGGCGAGGAGGATAGCTCTGACGAGCGCCGGGAACCTCTGGACTCGGGGATCGATAAAACCGCACAGAGTGAGCGTGGCCCATCTTCGCCCGGAGCTACACCCACTGTTCCAGCCCTCTCCGCCTCTCACGATCTATCCATAGAACGCGATTCGAGGCTGAAAGCGCCGACGCCCAATGGCCTGCGCAGCAAATCACCGGCTTTCTCGGCGAGCGAGGTGCGGGAATCCACCAGAGCCTCTACATCTGCAACGCCAGACCTCGAGAAGCTGCCCACGACGAACTTCCGAGCCCGGACCGCCGTGCAGTACACTTCCACCCTCCGCGACCAACCCGCCCGTACTTTTACCCAGCAGCTCAGGCCGTACCATGGACGGCTCAGTGACGATTCGTGGTTCAGGGTGATGATTAGGCCTTTCATCTTGCTGTCGTATCCCGCCATCTTGTGGTCTTCGGCCGTGTACTCGTGCTCGGTTGGCTGGCTCATCGTGATTTCCGAGTCCATGGCCATGATCTACCAGGACCGCAATTCCTACAATTTCGATGCGCTTCAGACCGGTCTAGTCTACATCTCGCCCTTTGTTGGTGGTCTCCTCGGAACGGCGGTGGCTGGAAAGGTGTCAGATATCGTTGTCAAAGCTATGGCTCGTCGTAACGGTGGTCTATATGAGCCGGAATTCCGGCTCGTAATGGCCATCCCCATCCTGATCACTACGGTTATCGGTCTCATGGGTTTCGGCTGGTCGGCGCAAGAGAAGGATCACTGGATCGTCCCGACCATCTTTTTCGGAATCATCTCCTTCGGGTGCTCTCTCGGCTCCACAACCTCGATCACCTTCTGCGTCGACAGCTACCGACAGTACGCTGGCGAGGCCCTCGTCACGCTCAACTTTTGCAAGAACGTTCTTCACGGTTTGGTGTTCAGTTTGTTCTTTACTCACTGGCTGTCTAGTGACGGTTCTAGGATGGTGTTCATTTGGACTGGTATCATCCAGTTGATTATCATGTTGACGACAATTCCGCTCTTCATTTACGGGAAGAGGCTTCGCATGTGGACTGTTAGGAGGAATATCTTGGAGAAGGCTCTGAAGCCATGATCTCCTTCGTCTTTTAGCATTTTGGATTGGATATACTCTATTTGGTTCTGGCTTATTTATTCATTGCATTGGATCGGGGAGTTTGATGTCATTTCCTCACGGGGCATAGTAGATCATTATACGCTGATCTTGGACAGCATTTAGACTTGGTTTGACCAGTCGTTATCCGCAACATATTGATTTTATTGATGTCTACTCCTATCGTCCATCTTACGGTACCTTGGTGTGCGGGACTTAGACTCGCTTAAATAAATTGGAGATACAGTTACACCTAGACTCCGTAACGCCACCCAAGTAGCCCATCCAACCTAGCCACCCCAGATACACTGCATCCTAGCCCAGCAAACAAGGAAAATAACCCATTTCGGAGCAAGGCTACTCCTACTCGTACTCCTACTCATACACACAATCGTCGTAAAGCGTTCATCCCTCGATATCCAACATTTGCTTTAGAAGGACCTCGTTTGCCCTCCACCACCTACCCCTCTCCTCAAGGTCGTCCTCGACACCACCGAGTGCATTCTCCTTTCTTCTCCTCGCCTCTTTCGCCGCTGCTGTGCTAGTTTGGCGCTTGGCCTCAAGGGACTGCAGCTCGGCTTGAAGACGCTCCAGCTCCTTCTTCTTCCGCGGTACCTTGGCACGCAGCTGATCAAGCTCGCGATCTAGCTGACACCTCTCTGCCTTGCGTTCCTCCACAAGCTCCAAAGTTCGACCGAGGGGTAGCGATAGGTTGGGGTCCTGCCCGGGGGCGCGCAACGCGTTCAGCTCCCTGATCCCCGCTTCCAGCTGAGCAATCTTCTCGGGGAGTTCCCTCAACTGAATCGTCTGCTCCGAAACAACTTCGTATTTCTTGCTGAGCTCCTTTCCTTTCCTCTCCAGCTCGGCGACCATCTCGTACATTTCCACCTTTAGCTCTTTCAGCGCCTTCTTCGCCATGAGGTTCTCCTTCTCGAGCGCGACGTTTTCCTGGGGCGTGACGATGAGGGGCGGCTCTCCCACGATGGCGCGGATGAACTTTTCTTTCGTGACTTGCTCGACGTAGCTGAAACGCAGCTTGGCGAAGAGCTCGCGGTAGTGGGCGAGGTCATCCTCGAGGGAGGAAGGCGTCGTCGCGTCGGTGAGGGAGGAGGAGGATGCGTCAGAGGAGCGCGTGCGCGGGTCTTCTGGGATTTGAGCGCCCTTGGGGATGAGCTCGGAGAGGGCTATGATGGAGAGCGGGGTGGATTGGAGTTCCTCGAGGGCGGTGAGGATTTGTTCTGGGTCGGCGGCCATGTTGATGGCGGGGCAGGCGTCGGGGAACCAAGGGAATGATGTGCTTTGGACGAGCGAACAGTATTGATTGTTTTTCTAATTAGACAGAAGATCTGTTTGCGGAGAACAATTATGGGATTCGAAGTTACTTCGTAGACATTCTTCTTCGCTCTTCAAGGGGTTTTCGTGATTTTGATGGTTCTCTTGGGGTCGAATTGATGCGCTTTATTTACTTTTGCCCAAAATGGGAAAGGTGCGTCTCCCACTCTGTTGTTATCTTATCTAGGCGGCGAGACACGGCAGAATCTAGGATAATTCCCCGCCACTTTCGCTCCGGAATCGCCTTCCCCAAAAGCGATTCAGGCTTGGTTCAACTTGCTGAATCTTCAAGAGCATTTGGATACAGGGTCACATGTATTTTTCTCCGACCTCAAAAGTCTTGCGAGATGTGGACGGTGCCTAAGCCATGATTCAGGGCATTACTACATTCCAACTCTATCAATCTATTTGATCTCTCACTTTCAAAGTCGCTCCATTGAACACAACATCCACCATCTTTGGTAGAAGGCAGGCTGAGCCAGGGACTTATGCAACCCTGAAGCGAAGCTGTGTCCCTACTACGCCCAATACGATTTCGGATTCCCACCTCCCTCTTTAATACCCTACTCTCCAGCACCTTCCCAATTCTCACGATCTATCCTTACCTTCTTCAACACAGAAGGGCGACCACCTTCACCTTATTCTGTATCTCTCAGATCATTTGAACACGCCTTTTGCTATAACTGGCAGGCATAGTGTTACTTTGCAATGTCAACCCAAAACAATGACCTGCTCACGGACGACTATGTGGCTGAGCTACTAGCAAAGGAAGCCCAAGACTGTTCGCTCAAGTTTTCATCAATGGGAATGGAGGCCTACAAGTCAACGAAAAAGTAGGTCTAGACCCACATCTCTAGGCGGCATGCATTGGGAGAGCGTCGGCTAACCAATCCAACGCAACTTGCGGTCTAGACCAGCGAACATGCCAAAGCCGAACACACGCTTCCTCCGAAACATCATCAAGGATACAAATAGTCATAATGCGGCGCTGATTGCCAAGGAAGCCGCCGAATCTCAAGCGCGCCTCGAAAAGCTTGAGAAAGCGGGCGAGGAGCGGCAGCTACGTCGCAATGCCGATATTCGGAAGCGCCAGATTGGGGATATTAACGCCATTCTTCTCGATAAGAAGTTGGGACGTAGCAGGAACGGTTCTTCTTCTTCTTCCAGTGCGAGGCTGTCTGGTCGCGAACCTAGATCCGAATCGCGGCGCGACCGATCTCGAAGTCGGGAACGGGAGAGGCACAGGGACAGGGATAGGGATAGAAATAGGGACAGGGATAGGGAGAAGGCGAGAGAGAAGGGTAGGGAGAAGTGTCGAGATAGACGAGCAGGAGAGGACCGGAACTCTGACCGACATAAGCATCGGAGGCATGAGAATTCCGATACTGACGATGACGAAAAAGGCCGGCATCCCTCCCGAAGGCATCGATCGTCTGAGCGGCGACGCTCCAGGTCCCCATCACGCCGGGAGAGGAAGCACCGAGACCGATCCAGGTCGAGGGATAGACATTCGAGGTCATCGAGATCTCATCGGCATTCCCATGGGGATTCTCACCGAGGTTCTCACAAGAGTTCAGACCGTCCTAGGGAAGAGTTGAAAGAGGAGCGCCAGAAAGCACCTGAGAAGAATGAGGCAGATCGTATGAGCGAGTCATCGGATCCCCTGGACGAGTTCATTGGCCCTGCTCCCCCTCCAAAGTCGCCCGTGCGTAGGAGGGGCCGCGGCACTATTTCGGCGTTCTCGGGGATCAACGAGCGCTTCGCCGAAAGCTACGATCCAAAGTTGGATGTCGAGGTAGATGGCGATGGTAACGACTGGCCCGACGCCCTCGAAGCGTATCGGGACCGCCAGAAGCTTCGCCAGGCGCAAGAGGAACGCATGAAATCTGCAGGCTTCACTGACAAGGACATGCTTCGATGGAAGGATGGCATGAAGGAAAAGACTGAGGCTGACGTTAAGTGGGCCAAGGCGGGTGAGCAGAGAGAGTGGGACATTGGCAAGACATTTGAGGCGGACTAGACTACAAACACCAAGCATGACACTTCACGTTTTTCTTTTCTTTTTCGTCGGGACGAAGATGAGCATGGCGTTAGGTATCGGATATGGGACCATGGAGCGATCATCAAATTTCAGGAACGGTTTTCAATATATGTGCTGCGTCAGCAGAGGACTTCGCATTGCTCTCAAGTACACTGGTAGCCATCCTATCAGGATATAATCTAAATGACAACACGGCAACGTGTCGTCTACTTCAGACATAGTCGATCCCCCTTATGGACATCGGTTCCCGCTCTGTGAAACTAAGAGAGGCGGATGCGAAGTAGCCGTAGTCAAGACTTAGGATGCTCTCTCACACTACATTCGACATCATAACATAAAGGGGAGGGGGGGGGGAAGGATTTAAAAAAAGAGAGGAATGAATAGAAGAAAATTCTAGTCGCTTGTCGAGGACGTCGCATCAGATTCTCGTCTCGAAATTGGAGAAGAAAAAAAAAAGGCGATTATGAAGTAAATAAATAAACAGAAACAAAAAATTGACTTCCTTCCCCACCAAGGGTCGAACTTGGAATCTTCCGATGTACCGTGTATTTACTAGTAACAGTCGGACGCCTTAACCATTTGGCCACGGAGAAATGAGGACGGGAAATCGGCGGCTTATTGGCGTATATGATCCCTCCCTTCGGCATCGCAAACCAATCAGCACCGTGTGACATTGATTGGATGAGAGGCGGATCCGGTGTTCCGTGTCGGGCTGCCCGCCAAGACACTGTCCCTTGCAACGTACCTGATGTCCACTTTGCGCTCCACTACGTACACTCCTCGACTTGCTCCGTACTCCGTGTTCCGTCCACTCAGGCTCATGGACGCGCCCAAGTGCCAAGGCATCCATCAAGATGGGTCAGTTTAGTCCGGTCCAAGCTAAGGCGAAGGAGTGGAGTCGTACGAAGTAAGACTACGAGGTACTTCCTAGTGAACACTACCCAAGCTTGCCTCATCCTGCATCGTACGGCCGGTACTCCGTTGTGTACACTGCACTACGAGGTACTTCGTAACTGCAATAACGGTAATTAAACGGTATGACGATTCTTGCCCTCCTAGGGTTAAACGTTTTTTGTCTTTTTTTGTTTCCCTTACGGCCCAGAAGACCAGTCAAGAAGGCATCACTTCAAAAAAGGAACTTCATTTGATCTTAATACCTGGTCATCGTATTAGGCCATTTCGATTGAATCGTCATTTCGGGAAGCTCGAAAATCGAAATGCATCTATCTATTTACGTACTTCGCAGACCTCGCTTCTCAACGCCAGATTACTTCATTGTTCCTGCCTCCGAAAACTCGTTTCCCGACCGAGACCCATCGAATTGGCTCTGTAAAAAAACAGACACATAAAAAGGAGAAACGAGGAAAAATCAAGGAAAAAAAAACATAAAAAGAATCTAAAGGAACCATCTCTTCTTGAACTCGTTTCTATCACGTCATCGTGCATGTACTGTACGCCCAATCTTGGCAGCTACTCCACCATGCTACCCACTTATTCCTCTCTGGTCTAATCTGAGGTTGAGGGTCTGGTCGAATCTCCTCCTCCTGCTGCACTTCGGTCTCCGCCTCTCGTTGTTCACCGAAGGCCCCTTTTCGTATCCTTCGCCTTGAGACCCGTAAGCTTGCGCTCGGGCTTCGGGTAAGGGTTGCGGCCGCCCAGGACATCGACGATTTCCTTGAGTCCGGCCCAGTGGGAGGTAATAGGTCGGCGGTTGGGCCAGTCCGTATCCGTCTCCTCGAGTTCAGCTACGGGCGTGAACACGACGCTCGCACCCTTGATGCCAATAACGACGGTGCTGTAAGGGTCGTGCTTGACCTTGTTCTGCGCACGACGGCCAAACGATTCCAGGTGTTCAATGCACTTGATAGCCAAGCGGACGGCACGGCAACGATCGATCGGCGACGGGACACCACCCTGTTGCACATGGCCGGGAATGCTGTCTCGGCTCTCGAACCGCTCGTTGGCCTCCTCTCGGATAATATCTGCAATCAGCTTGGCCGTGTACACCTTGCTAGCCTTCTCGTTGACGAGGAGAAGTCGACCAGCACGAGACTGGCCGCGATCCTTCTTAAAGACCTCCTTGAGGTGCTTGACATCGGCCGCAAGCATGTCAAGTGTGATGCCCTCCTCGGGCGTGTAGACCGCCGACGCGCCCACGGTAAGACCCGCAAGCGTAGCGACGTAACCTGACTTACCACCCTGCGTCTCAATGACGAACACCCGACGCCGCGTGGCCGAAGCAGATTGCTTGATCTTGTCACAGTAGTTGACCAATTCATTCAGACACGTATCCGAGCCAAGGGAGTATTCGGTTCCTGGAACATTGTTGGAGATGGTAGCGGGCAAAATGCACATGGGGATGCACAGAGAAGGGTACTCGTCACGGGCCGCACGAAGCTGAGAGACGGCATGGAATGCCTCGAAACCTCCGATGAGGAAGAGAGCGTCGAAGCGGTACTGTTCAATAAGATTGGCAATCGTCTCCATTCCCGAGTCGGCTGGTAGCTCTCGGTTCGTTCCGATCTCAGAACCACCTTTGCTGGCCCAGCTGTCAACCTCGAGCCAATCGAACGAGCGGACAGCGCCGATGGGCTTATCGCCGTGGTGCCGAGCGAATCCTGCAAACCCGTTATGGATAGCAATGGGCTCGTGGCCCCTGGAGATGCAGTAAGCCACACCAGCTCGCATAGCTGCGTTCATAGCTCCAGCAGGAGCACCGACATTGATGAACGCAATCTTCATTCTCTGTAGCACACAAACACACAACGAGTTAGCACAATAGGGCATAATGAAGACATGAAAGAAATATAGCCATATTCCACAGAGGACCTGGAATAAGAGGGAGGAAAGCCTACCTGGATTTCTGGGACTTTCTCGCCATCATCCATGTGAACATTAGTGGTCATCATGTATGACTTGTACTGGTCCAAGAACTCATGATCACGAAGGCTCATGGCCCTATCAAAGTCCTTGGCTTGGACAGCGGCCGCAACTTCCTTGGTGTCCTTGACGGCCTCCATCAAGTTCTTTCGCACGATCTTATTCTCGTTGATAGCGATGAAACAAGTCGGCGTCTCTGGCGTGGCATCGAGCACGGCCTTGACAGCCTCAACGCCCTGGAGGGTAGCAAGCATGCGATCATATGCGACAGCAGTTCCACCACGTTGAACGTGACCAAGCGTGGTGATGCGAGTGTCCAGGGCCAATCCGTTCTTGTCAGCCAGGAGCTCCCTGACCATCTCTGGAGTGATCTTCTCGCCTTCCGTGTCGAGGGCTCCTTCGGCGATAATGACAATAGTCTTCCTCTTGCCGAGCTTTCGATGCCTCCTTATGATATCGCACATTTCGCTCTGCCAGTCATCACCCCTGGGTCGCTCAGGGATAAAGATGAAATCCGCACCAGTGGCAACACCCGCCATGAGAGCGAGCCAGCCACAGTGTCGGCCCATGACCTCGATGACGAAGGCACGAGAGTGGGAGTAAGCGGTGGCCTCGATGTAATCAACCATTTCGCAAATTCGGGAAAGGGCAGAGTAGGCGCCAATAGTAGCATCGGTACCAGACATATCGTTATCGATCGAGCCGACAATGCCGACAATGTTGAGGTGCTTGAAAGGCTCCACTTGTTCCTGAGTGAATTGGCCTGTCTGGACCAGCTCCTCGATAAGGCTGGGCCATTCGGATCGGAACTTATCGGCACCTGTAAGGGAGCCATCACCACCGCAAATGATGAGGGCATCAATGCCGTTCAGAATCATGTTCTTGGCGGCAATAAGTCGGCCCTCTCTCTCGAAGAAGGCCTTGCAGCGGGCAGTGCCGATGAGGGTACCACCTTCTGAGAGCCAACCTCGAACTTCGTGCCACTGCATCTGCCGTATAAACTTGCCACCTTGTACGAGGCCTTCGTAACCTTCGTAGACACAGTACGCATCACAATCGAGGTGGATCGCCATGCGAACGACAGCACGGACGACACCGCACATGCCTGGGGAGTCGCCTCCCGAGGTCATGACGGCTATTCTCTTCTTATGGGGTTCGGCCATTGTTGAGATCTCGATTCTGAAGAGTGTTGTTGTATGGGGGACAAGGAGGTGTTGAGAGATCGGTCGTGGTCGGTGGTGGTCGAAGGAGGGAAGGAGCGGGGAGATCCGTTGTTAGGTGAGGGGCAGAAGAGGTATTGGAAGAGAGAAACCCCGCTGTTCAAAATAGGAAATGAGCTTGTTAGGGGAGTAAAGAGTCCAATGTTGTGTGAGTTTTCTGACTCGAGACTCTATTCCGTAGCCAGGAGATGCTTAGTTTTATGCCAGTCTTCGAAGATGTCGTGATTCACGTTGTCTTTGGGTTTGCTTGGGCTCTTGAAGACGAGGACATCGATGAACTGACCTGACCCCTGAGGTCAGCTAGTTGTTGCACGGGTTTACGTAAGAACTTCCATAGGTCGGCCCCGAACTGTGACCCGATCGTGGCGGGAGCTCTGGGTCACGGGTTAGTTGAGCCACCTTGAAAAGTGGAATGAACCTATGGAAATTCTTATCTAAACCCCTGCAAAAACTATTGAGCTGACCTCAGGAGTCATACGTCAGTTTATCTAGTGGACTTCCTCCATGAAACTAATCTATAGTAAAAGGAGATTTCAACCAAGCAGATGCGGGCGAGGTTGAATAATTTCCGAAGTAATTAGTGCGAAGGGCAGTAGCAGAACTACACTACGAAGTACTTTGGAGTGGAGTGTGAACCACAAGTGTGAGCAAGCACCAAGTGTTGGCGGCCCGGCCGGCCCGGCTGGTCCGGCTGGCTGTAACCAGCTGGCGAACCAAGCTCTGACGTTGCCAAATCGGACAACGTTCCATATTTTCCAAGGACAAAATGGTTTCCTGTTCCAACATCGTTTTTGGTCACTTTTTTTGGTCACTTTGTCCCAAACACTAAGAACGACAAGACGAGTTTAGTGCGAGTTTGTCCCGTCCCACATGCATATTTGGAAAAATTCTATATCTTTTCACCGAGCGAGATGCATTTCGCTAGCCTAATAGACTCTGCACTACTTCGTACTCACTATTACTTCATTTACAACACTACTTCATCCTCGAACCGACTAAAACCAACCGCTTCTCCTCTCAGAAACAAAGCATTTAAACCAGAAAATGGCTCTCGAGTCTTGAGGGCTTGTGCGGGTTGCCCTGTGACGCGTACCAGTGCCAATTTAATAAACGGCCCAGCCCCAAGGACAAGAACCCAGTCATGAGACCACAGCAACACTATTATGGCTTGGCTTTTTGTAGGGCCTCGTGTAAGTCAAACGACTTCTTCCATCTCCCCCATGCCTCAACTTCCAAATCCGTGCTACTCCGCCGGACTTCTCAGCTAATGAGCCGCGCCGCCCAGGATCGTCCATGACTTCCTCATCCGGCCCTTGCAACCTCACCTCTTAAATGACTCAGAACCCGTCCAAGCTCCCGGTCTATCCACCAAATCCACAACGCTACGAAGTAATTACTCCTTACGAACAACCACATTAGCTCTACCAAGTAGTGTAGTGCGCGAACTTATGAAGTAGTGTCGCTTTCAGTTGCACTTTCCCTTTTCCCTTTGGCAAGGATGCGCCTACCCTGTCTGTTTTCCTGCTTTCTCGGTTTCTCTCCACGACACTAGAGCCGAGCCTTCCCCAGAGAATGGCAGTTCGATGAATGGGTTTGATGAAGGATGAGTGGGACAATCTTTGGTGCCCGATCCTCGCTCAGTTGCACATTTGCTCCGATTTCCTCTGTTCCAGTCAAATCCCATCTGCTTCCCTCCCTCGGGTCCCTCCCCTGTCCACTCAATACTACATTCTTCGTACATTTGACGTTTGCCTTGTTTGCTCGGGTTCCCATGTGCAAGGGGCATATTAATGAATATTATTTCCTCGTGTTTCTCATCAAACCCTTTTCTGTTTTGCTGATTGTCAAACCATAAACCATCGCGTCACGGTCACAACAGACTCGCACACTCACAGCCCATTCTTCTTTCCTAACCGCCCATCTTTATTCTTGGAAACCTCAGCACAGCACTTGGCGCTCAGCCCTCCTTCACAATAATTTGTGCGACTTTCCCCCAATCCTACGATCCTAGACCTACGGACATCCGTCTTCATCACCACTACTTATTTTTTCTTACTCACCCTCATTACCCATTTCCACTTTCCCCTTTCTCTCTTTTCTCTCTCTCCGATCTCTTAACACCTAAGACATCAAAATATCACAAGTCATCAATTCATACTTCCACACAAGGATTTCCGATTTCCATGAAAACCCTTGTGTTTCCAGAGCTTCACCAGTTGCCCCATCCAGGGGTCACTGGCCCCCTATATCCTCCTGATGGCATCGGCCTCGTCCTCCATCCTCGCATCCTCGTCCAGCTTGCCCGAGTTCAGCTCCACGTATCTCCCGAGAACAAGGGCTTCGTCCGCATCCCCGCCCTTGCCTACACCAACGCCGACCATGGCTCCGACGTCCTAGACATCCCCGTCCGGTGGAACTCACCCGAGCTTCTCCAGTTCTGCGGCTTCACTCCCGACGCCGCCGCCAATTTCTACAAGGTCTGGGAGGATCGGATGAGTGCCGAAGACCCCGACGGTATTCTTTCCGGATCTGCCGTCGATGAGTCGCTCGTGGACGTCGCCCTCGAGCTCATGAGGACCCCGAGATACGACGAGCTTTACGCCAAAGGCGACTGGACCGGTGCTCTCGGAGAGCTTGGCATCGCCGACGATGTCATTGCCGCCATCATGGATACGCGCTACGAGAAGATCCGAAATCTTGGCGATCCATGCCACTGGGTTCGGGACACCGTCGCCAACAACTATGAGTTCCTGCTTCACCTGAGCGACCGCATCGCCGCTCGCCGCGACTTCCTCCGCGGTATTAGGAACTGCAGGGTCAAGTCGAGGGAGCCTTCTCCCACGGCTAAAGACCCGACGGAGGCCCTCAACGTCACCCCTTACTACGTCCCGGGACCATTCCATCTCATTCAAAAGGCCTTCAACAGCGGCGGAAGCCACACCTACAGTGGATTCCTCGCCTGCCAAGATTCGGAACTCCACCCTACGAACGAGCATTATATTCACCTCCTCGCCGATAAAGAGCTTGCCCTCGACATGGCTAACTACATTGCCTGCCGCAGCCGTTGCAAGCAGGCCGTCCTCATCAAGGCAGCCGTACCAAACCATTTACTCGACTGGGAGGCCAAGCTTCCCGCCGACTTCCGCGACTGGCAGGGCCTTATTTGGTTCTCGCGCAACCGCCGCGCCAAAGCTCGATACGGCGGCCGATTCCCCAAGTCGCTCGCGCACTACCCCGACATCCCATTTTTTACGGGTCCCTTCTGCGGCATGTCCGAGGAGAGGATCACAGCCCTGTCCAGCTACAAGGACATCCAGCCCTACATTCTCGAGGACGGCATTCCAGCCGCTCAGCTCGTTTTGCAAACCGACGAAGCGCGCGAGTTTTGGGGCAACCACATGGCCGAGAGTGTCGTGTTCGATACGATATCAGATGTGGCGAGCGAGCTTGCGCCTCTTATTTCTCGGAAGGACATCAAGGACGAGGAGTGGGAGAGGCGCAGGATGGACTGCTGGAACGGATGGAGATGGAACCGGAGCCCATCCATGTCATGGGCTATGTAACAACAACACACTGACACCGGCATGTTCATTTTAATGGCGTTTTTTTGGTAAAGGCGTTACTTTCTTTTCTTTTTTCCTTTTTTCTTTTTCCTCACTTTTTCTTTTTCGTTTTTTTCTCTTTTCTTTTCCTTTTTTCTCTCATTCCCGTCTCATTTCTTTTGTCTCTTTTTTTTTTTTCCTTCTCTTTCTCCTTTTGTCTCTAGGCGTTACGGCGGCACATCTTTCGTTTTCTTGTTTTCCTAGAAGAGAAAGAAGTGGATTGCACGCGCACAACGCATATAGATAAAAGCCCCGGAACAGCATGGTCGGAAACGGATATTGTAACTTTACTCATATCGCATGGAATCTGGTCTGGTTGATACCCGCCTTCTGGCGCCTACTTTTTTTTTTCCATTCAGCGTGTATTCAATAAATTCCATATACCAAAAAAAGCCCAAAAAAAATAAAGAAAACCATTAAAATCGGACTGAATATGGACACGTATGAGCTTCCAAAATTCCATGGATCAGGTCGTAATCGTCCCAGGACCACTCCCTTGAGCAAGGCTGAAGATGCTCCGCCACCTTAGGTTGCCACCTTTTCAACCTGATATATCGCAAGACGCATCGTACAAGTTTCGCCCAAAAATGGAAATTACACATCAGACTGTCTGGTATCATTTCCCCCCCCCCCTCTCCTGGGTCGTACAAGCATTCACGTTTGCCCACGCTCCTCGGCGAATCCTGCTGCCTTTGCAAGTTAGCCCTACTCTGAATATGCACCCACCCCCACGGGATGCTGTGGCTCCCTCGGTCGGGCTTGCACATGTCTATTGTCACTCTGGTATTGCACACCCACTCTCCAACTATGACACTAGTGCACACTACTTCGTACACTACACGATGCCTCCACACTGCGGACCCTGTTTAGCGGCCCCCATCTGCCACGCCAGTGGGGGAATTATCGACCTAGATTGCCGATATCGCTGCAGTTGTTTAGATCCCACCTTTAGCATGACAATTTGCTATGCGTCATGGTAAGCGGCCTTGGTGACGCTAATGCTCTTGGAATCGCCTTGAGAGGTGGGTTTATTCTGAGTATCCAGTTGATGGATTATTGATCAAAATGGTATGGAATGGTATGGTTAGTGGAACTTTACCATTCGAAACTGGGAGTATTGGAGCCAGGGAGCTTCTCGAAATGGTGTTGTATCCGGACCAACGGCGCTCAGTGAGATGACCGATGCGAGGAGCTTGGATCGAGAACTTGTGTTGCATTTCGCACGCGGGGTTCCTGCGGCCCAGTTCGCCGGCGCGTACATGCCCGTACAAAGTAGTGAACCGCCTCGGCTTCTGGTTCCCTTCTCGGCGTCTACAAAGTACATTGAAGACAATGGCATGACCTACCTCGCTCGGTGAGCTATTAATTCCTGGATATCATTGTCTGGAATGGATCGATGGACCAAGCTCGCGGTAACACCCTAGCTCCCGGAACGTACGTGCCAACCCCAGTTTCTCCGGTCGTGCGGTCCTTGATCTGAAAGCTTGATCTGCCACTCTCTTGTGGAGAGCCGAGGTTCATGTTCCTGGAGCTGAAGTTGTAGAGCCGGTCTTACAGCTATGGTTATCGAAGAAGGCGTGATGTTTCGTACGAGGCAGCTGGAGGAATGTGCCCAAAAGCCTGGAGGGGAATTCCCTCATCGTCTCAGTCCCCCGTGTTCGACGGAATGGGCATGACACTGCTAACTGGACGCCTCGAAGTTTCCATCACGTTGGAAACGTGATTTGGCCGACCTGCCTTGATGCGAGTCTTGCTTCGGGAGAGACTCGGACTGTCTTGCCAAGGTGGTGGTCTTGCGCCTGTGCCTGATCCGGCTGGTGGAGAATGCCCTCGGAATGATCTCGGACGCTTTGGAAAGCAACTCAAGCTGGAAAGGTGGAGTGGTCTTTGCTTTCATTTTCCGTGAGAATGCGGATATCCTCTCCTGAGAAGCGAGGAAGGAGCGAGGAAGTTATTTCGTCACCGTAACGGCACCTTCCCATCTGCACGTTCAATTTTCGAGCCCAGTGGCAGCGTTATATACCAAATTCGGGAGTAGAATTACCAACAAGTCAACACGGAGGTCTTGGAGAGACAAGAGACACTCGTCTTGAACTCTTGGGATCCCTAGAAACGGTGAAACATAGAGGGGGCGAACCACCAAATTTTCTTCATCACCCTTTGCCCCTTTTATCTCACTGCAATTTGATTCCCCCTCGATGATAGATCCTATAATTTTCTAGTTATCGTCTTTGCTTGTGAAACATGAATGCCTCTGGTATCCGAGAAAAGTGCCCATTGTATGTCTTTGGCCTGGCTATACACGATACCAGCTTTGTCACTTCGAGACACAGATATCAGAGGGTTGGGTTTTGAGCTAAGATCTTATCCATGTATTGCCTCTCTGCCACTAGATCCCTTCAGTGATGAGCAACACCGAGGGGGCGCTCCATGGTACATACCCGTAGCCCAAGGGGTAGGCCCAGAACGCATCTCCGTGCAAAGTGCCATGGAATTCACCTACAATGACGAATATCCTCTCGAAGTCGACGGACAATCTTCCACTTCGTGCTATTGCTTCATATCCGGGAGATGCATTTTAGAATATTACCTCGCTCTAGAGTAGTCTTTGGGAGCCACACAATAAACAACCTTCTCCTTCCTAATATTTGCCAAAGTCCTCGGTGACGGCTTGATTCCAGGGGATAGTTCACCTGAAGATCTTCATATCGTCTCAATGGGTTAGTTGACTCGGAATGTAGGCTACCCTGTTCTCATGGCTTCGTACCTTTGATGTGTCTCGTTAGTCTGTCCATGAGCTGTAGATTGTTCTGCATCCCACTACCTACGAACTCAACTAACATATTGATATCTACGGGCATCAAAGGTATTTAGCAATGTTGGTCACCTAGAATGCGTGCCCTGTCCGCTTGGGTTGCTATGTTCCCGTCACCACCTCCATGGCAGCTATGAAAGTGAGACCATGGAGTGTAGCAAGTTACAACCGGATGAGAAACGGTAATACGTGGCAAGAACTTACTTGGGATTTTGGAGATTTCTTAAAACTGTTTCTCCAGAAGCCGATAACTACTTCGTCTTTACTTGACCGCGTAGTCGATCGCCCATTTCTCGCGACGTTGAACCTTCTTGCTCCAATATAAGCCACCGAACTTCGGGAGACATGCTATTGAACACTACCTATTTCCCAAAGAATACTGTTTTCATTACATCAATTTTCATTACCGTGATAATCCGTCCCACTTCTTCTTCTTGTTGTCCTTCATTCCCTAGTCAGTCTTCTTGGCTGAACCGTTTGTGCCTTTCCCGTTTGCGACGGAGATATCATCCAGCGCCATGGACAGCTGGTTGGCCTCGATATCGGCGGCCCATAGGGCAGCTCCAACTACATCGGCCAAGAATGTTAGGAGTCATTCCTGGAAGCAAATTCTCCGGGGTGTGGAGGGGGAAACGTACCCGTGTTGGTGAACGAGAAGAGGATCGACAGGAAAGGGATCATCTCGAGAAGAGTCGCGACGAGCCCGAATCTAGGGAAAAGGTTAGTCTCTGCAAGCCAAAAGGCTGGAAAGGGGGATATTGGCCTACGCTGTATACGGCGCAACATGAATCCGAAGCCAGTCTGATTGGCGTGACTCGGGCCATTTCTTCAACTGGAAGTACTGGAGCAGGGAGTGTTGTTAGCATCGCCGAGGTCCAGAAGCACAATCAGATCTCCCGTCTAAGACCTACTCTGGCATGGATGATCTTGCCGCGGGCCCGGCCTTGGAGGACGAGGAACATCACAGTACCAATCACGGGGATAAAGTTTAGTGGAAGGTACATGATGTATCGGACAATGGACTTGACGCTGAAGCGTTCCAAGGGAGTCTTGATAATGTTTCCTAGTCTTTCCATAGCGGTAGATCCGGGTTTTAACTCTCGTCCTTCTTCGACAATGCCCGAGGCGTTCCTCGAGACTAAGGTGCCGTCAAAGGTGTCAATCAGGGCATCGTGGAGTAGCCAATTCCGCGAGATCAAGTTGGTAAGAGTGGCGCTCTCGCTGAGGATGAGGACGACGGTGGTAAACACGGCGAGGGGGCCATTGACGAAGACGAGGACAGCAAGTTGGGGTAAGTACGTAAAGAAGAACATGGCGACGACGATGGCTATAGATAGGACGAGGAAGGGTCCGATCTGGGCGGCGAATGGCTTCCAGATAGACGGTCGCGTCACGAAGTAGAAGAATCCCTTGATGGGATATAGGTAGGCTCGGCTTTTCGCAGCATCGGCAACCAAGATCTTCGCCTTGTCGTAGTCCTCTTGACTATGGCAATGGTGAGGGTTAAACGGTGGCACTACATGTCAAGATGAGCTGGTAGCTCTCGGTGGCAGGGTAGCTCACAGCACTTCTTGGGCCTTGGACTGGATTGACCCTACCGCGCTTTTGCGCCTGGATCGTGGCATTGCTGCGTTTCGGCGGCGGATGTTCCGGCCCACGCTCTCGAGACTCGCGTCGGTGATTAATTCTAGCTGGAAAAGTATATATATCCTCGGTTCGTTCGTGGCTTTGATGAAGGAGAGAAAGCAGAAAGTTTAAGATGATGCTGATGATGCACGAAACTGAACAGGACTTAGGAGATTGAGGAAACAAGGGTTTATTGGACCAAAGACAATGACCGTTTGCTCTGCCCTTGCAAAGAGCACATGTAGGTAATGATGGTAATGATGAAAAGAACTATGATGACATGATATCGGAAGCTATCCGCGCGGCAAAACACTTGAACCGGTGATGGCTGCAGAAACAAGACAGCTGAGCTTCTACACGTAATGTCGTGTGTGCTAGTGGCATTTGGCGAGGCCAGCCTGCCACTGTCACACCTACACCGTACACCGCACCGTATTAATAAATTGATATTGAGCAGTTGTTCAGCTTTGGTGGTCCCTAGCAGAGAGACGAAGTGCTAAAGACGGCCCAGCTTTCTAATCTAAACTATAATGTTTCTGCTGCTCAGTCGCTGATGGTAAATAACACTGTGGGATGATGGGATGACCTCATCGGCCAGCTTCAACTGATGCGAGTGGCTCCTACTTTGACCCCACCCCACGCCTGCTTTGGCCCCTACCTGGCTCCGGCATATCATCAATGGCATCATCGATCCTGTGCTGTGTATTGGATTTTGACTAAATTCTAACCTCAGCCTGATGCGAGTTGCCTAACGCGCTTGTGTAGTCTTCTTCACTCTTGCTGGCCTATGTCGTTTGAGGCACACGACAATCGCCCGCCTGCATGAAGCCCAAAGAATGCTTGGCCGTCTAACTTGATTTGGATCGATGGACATCAACAGCCGAGGAGATTCACCATGTCCAATCTCGAATCTGCATGTCGCATGTCTCTTCGAGTACAAGGGACGAAGAAGTACTCTTGGGTGTTGTTTCTCATCTTGAGGTTGAAGTATGGTTTAATCGGGTCACACTGACTGGTCAAAGGCTGTTGCGCTGCATCAGGAGGCAAGGTCAAAGCTGGAATGCCTCACGAGCCCCTTCATTGGAGTTTGAGTACTTCGTCCTTGCTTGCCACTTTGGTCACCATGAATGCTGGCTCTCTTCTGACAATTAGGAGCCCCTTGAATGTCGCATGACTGTCGGCGGCGGACAAAGTCAAAAGAACCAGAACCACAAAGTAAAGTCCCCAGCAGTTCTAGAATGCGAGACCCTCCATCCATCAATCTCTTCCTGAATGGTAAAATACCCCAACATAAAAAAATAAGACCCTTGATCCTGCTCGAAACATAGTCCTTCGTAAAGCAAGAGAGAAACAAAATCGACGGAGCCTGGAGAGTGGAGATATCAACACCATCCCCCACCAGCTCCCGTCAGACAAGGAACTCCGACTCAGCCACCGCCTCAAAGTTAATTGGGCATCTCGTCCGATTGTTGGTCTCTTGGCTACAATGTTAGAGTTGACGCGGATTGACCTAGCTCTCGTCTGCCAAGGGAAATGAGATCATAATATTAGTTGCACATTGGTTCGTCTAGGAGAGATGCTGTCATCGATGACTGTTGGTGACTGCGTTTTTGCTGCTATGGAGCAAGCTATTTCATAGTTTCTGGCGAGGACAATGAGTCCTGATGCACACTTGATGAGCTGAGCCCGACTAAACTCAGGTAAATGCCCTGATATTCACGCCTCAAGTGTTAATGCTCAGTAGATCAATCGATCAATTGATCCGTTATGGGGTTTCGGTGTTTGCCTCAATCAGACAATGCTAGTCTTTCGGTATCCTTGGGTCCTTCGATGCGTCTAGACTTTCGGGGTGACATCAGACAGAGTCGGAGAGGATGGAGGGTATGGGGGTATGGTTGATACACGAAGTACGAAGTACTTCAATGTTCTTATGTTACATTCTACGAAGCAGTCCAACCGTTTATCCTTCTGCTTCTAATAGTACAAAAGACCTTAGAGATTTGGCAATTGACCAAGTCTGGTATCAGTCAAATATTCAATTGACGCCGTTTCTCAATGCTCAAAAGGCCAGCTCTATGTACGACGAATACTCGGAGACTCACCTGAGCCCTGTTTACGAAGTACACCGAGCACGTTTTCGTTTTCGTCCTGCCTCAATGCAAGTACGAAGTACGAAGTACCTTGTAACTGAAATTATCCATCATCCCGCCAAGCCAGCACCGCTGCACGGGGTCTCAGTTGAAAGGGCATTTGCACTATAACGGATCTGGTTGGCCTGGCCGGTCGTGGCATGCCCAAGCCTAGACACACTGGACAGCCTAGACAGCCTAGACAGCCTAGTGTGGACAGCCCAGACACCACATAACGCCCTCCGCATCGCCTGGAACCGGAACTGGAACAGGGAAACAGAAACAGCACGCCTGTGGCACGGCAGCCCGGCATACGAAGTGACGACGACTGGTAAGGCGATACCTCCAAACTCTAACAACTCTAGCAACTCTCACAAATCTCGCCCTCGTACCATTGAAATCTTCTTTCTGGCCCTCCTTTTATGCTTGAAACCAACAGTCGTGGCTTCGACCGACCCTTGTTGCAAAATTTCCCAACTTCTTTTCGTTTTCCAACCCTGCTGGATCTGTCTGACCACGCCAAGGCGTCGAGCCCGCCCCTTCCGTGCTGTAATAATCACCAACAACGCTGTCGAGCCAATCCGTCGCCTGTCGCCCAGCGACTCGAATGGGACCCAGACTCCACAACGCCGAGTTGATACGAACCTGTACTAAGTAGTATAATAATCCGACACAAGCGCGACACGAGAGTACGATTTTGGGCCAAGGCCGACGAAGAAAGGGACCGCTGTCCCCCCCCAAATCTGTCGAGTCGATTCCGAGCCTCTCCTCTTTCCTTTCTATTTTCCTAACCCAACGCTGGCTGCGCCGAGGTGACAAAAATGCGGCCCCCAAGAGTGGCCATCCTGGTCCTCTTCTTCGCCGCCTCTTCCTTCGTCTTCTTTCGATCCCTGACGTCTTTGGCCCGAGCGAGTGCCATTCCGCAACCCCTAACACGAACTCCGTCACGCCTGAGAAGCTTCTTCACCTTCTCCTCGCCCTTGGCTCTCTTCCCCCCGAATGCTGCCATCAGCCTGACCGACGACAACAGCACCTCCTTTCCAGCCCGACCTGCCGCTTTCGGCCCTCCGCTGCCGACCAAGGGCCTGAGCGGTCAATTATGGATAGGGAGTGGCTTTGCCGACGATAATCTGCAAGAGGGCGACGGCGAGGGAGAGCTGGGGTGCAGTGATATTCCTGGTTGGGAGGATGGTCGCTCCCGTGTAGCCTTTAAAACCTCTGCCAAGACGATGATTTCCAGTGGTCGTAAGGAGGTCCCTGCTGCGGACAATGCCAGTCGCTCGAGAAGGAGAGGAAGCCCCATGGCTATCTATGACCGAGACTCGGCCACCGATTCCATTCCCACGCCACCTGGCGCCTTGCCCGTCGACGACGGCACCGATGACTACCTACAACATGGCCTTGCGTCCCCGCCGAAGCAACGAGGCACGCTAGGAGCGTCGGGTGCCGGCCACGCCGATATTCAGTCAATGCAGGAGACTGCCGAGATCACGGGCAAGATCGTACTGCTAAGCCGAGGTGGCTGTGGTTTCTTGGAAAAGGTCAAATGGGCTCAACGAAGAGGCGCCAAGGCTCTCATTGTCGGAGACAACAGGAAGGGTGGACCTCTGATCCAGATGTTTGCTAGGGGCGATACATCTAACGTGTCTATACCCTCGGTGTTTACCGCGAGAACGACTGCACACCTCTTATCCTCTCTGACCCAGCCCGGCAGCTTCATCGAGGATATTATCGACGAGAATGGAAACGCCGCGCTCAAGGTACAACATGATACCTCACGGAAACAGTGGAAGAACAAGCCTGCCAAATTAGCAGGGGCTGCATTCTCTCGAATCGCCGGGGCGCCAAAGCCCAAACCTCGGGTCCAAGGACAACAACCTCAAAGACGTAGCTGGATATCGAGTCTTTTCAGCTGGGGAAAGAGTTCTTCTACAGCTGCGGGGGGAAAGAGTGGCTCATCCGGCAGCAGTCATGACTGGGTCATGGTGGAGGACTGGGACGATGAAGTCGATCAGCTTCTCCATGATAGCTTGAGAAAAGGGACAAAACAGGGTAGCTCTAGTCGCCCAGGTGGATCAACGGATAGGACTCATTCGGAAGCGGATACTGGATCCGATAATGAGTCTTACGATCCAGAGAAACATGCGCTAACTAGCGACGACAACGGAGGTGGCGAATACCCCTACGATGATTCTGCTGCTTCCTCCGACGAGAATGGTGGAAGGAAAGGTGGTGGCCGCATCATGTCCAAGATCTTTGGAGAAGACGACGATACTGGCGACCGCGATCGATCTCCCGAGATGCCGAAGCCGAAGCCAGAGGAACCCGACGAGCCCAGCCACGACCCGCCCCAGCGCGAGGGCCTCTGGGTCACCATTACACCGTCGAGCAGCGCCAGTTCCTTCTTTGACACCTTGCTAGTCTTGGTCATCTCTCCGCTCATCACTCTCTCCGTGGTGTATGCCTTGCTTATCGTTAGAGCCCGCATTCGAAGGAGAAGGTGGCGAGCTCCGAAGTCCATCGTCGAGAGGCTTCCCGTACGGACCTATCATGCCGCCGCTCCCTCGCCCATCCACTCCCCTCGTATGCCCTCGCCCACGACCAGTTCACCCACAACACCGCTCCTACAGGGGACCCCGTCGAGGTCGAGACCTCGGTCCAGGACCACGACAGGCGTACCCGAATCAAGTAATTTCTTGACTGTCAGTATTCCTATGCAGTCGTGCAAACCGCTGTCACGGGCTGACCATGAGAAGCCGCCACAGGTGTCGAGCGAGTGGAAGAAGTTCATGGGCAAACAGGTGGAGTGCGTCGTTTGCCTGGAGGAATATGTCGACGGGGTCAGCCGGGTTATGAGTCTACCCTGCGGCCACGAATTCCACGTCGAGTGCATGTAAGTTTTTACAACAAACATCTCTTGTCTCCTCCGATGCCCTCAAAATTTTCTTCCTTCTCTCAGCTTTCCTCCCCCTGTCTTCGCTTGATGGCTTAGCTAACGCGATGGTGCTTTATAGAACTCCATGGCTCATCACCAGAAGGCGCACTTGCCCCATCTGCAAGGGCGACGTAGTCCGATCGCTTGCGCGTGGACCCCCTACGAGTCCCAGGTACGAGCCTTATCATGATAGCAGCAGCGACGAAGAGGATATCGAGCCACCCAGACGCAGTGATACTGGCGGAAGCAATAGTGATGACGAGTTAGAGCGTGGGACCCTGTCGTTCCGGACCTTCCACGCGCGGCCGAGCGCAAGCCGGCTGGGAAGATGGTTTGGTTCTCTCATGAGCACGATTACCGGTTCTGCTTCGCAGCCCGCTCGCGAACCCGAAGATCCGCGGACACGCTGAATCGACGAGAGTTGACTAACTCATACAACACAATCGGTTGATATCTCCAGCCTGACGAGGACTTGTTTTCTTTTTCCAACGAAATGATACCCCCTCCCTTTTCTCGTCAGCCCTAATTAGGCACCTCTCTAATGGCGCTCGACTTTCCCGACTCCTTGTTTTCCTATCTTGTGTTTTCTCTCACTCTTTTTTTTCTTCTCTTTTTTTGCATACAATTTCCATCATGACCAAAGAGGTATCGGCGCAGCACGGATGAGTGGGTTTTGTTGGAGGTTTACTGGGATGGCCTTATTGTACAACTGGGCTTGGATTTTTCCTTTTTTTGTTCATTCTTTTTATCAGTCGTTGACTCCTCGCTCGATCATTCAACATCGTTTCTTTGTTCCTTGGATTGCAACTATCCTATTCATAACTATGATCAATACAAATATTTCCCTTGTGTATACTCCACCTCCGATTCTCGCTTTAAAAAGGAAAAGGGGGCTTGTGCAAGAGTACTTGTCATCGACCGGAGCTCACATCTCCTACCTGTTTCTTCTATCCTACTATGGAGAGAGCCAACATGCCACCCACGTGCCAACGCGCCGACAGACGTTGACGAGCTAGTTAGTGTCTGAGGTTTGGCTAGACATCGCTGTAGACTATCATCCCAGGCTCCTCATCCTCGCATACCATCCACGTCCACGCCGCACTCGGCCAGTAATTCATAAGGAGTGAGTCCTCGCTCTCATAAGCTGCGGTCTTGAAGAGCGAGGAGTCGCGAGATCTCATCTCTTGCACCTTCTCAGGTGTAGCGAGAGCGAGAAAGTGGTGTCGACGAGTTCTGTCCAGTGCTCTATTGTCCCCCCCTTTTCTTAGCCTCGAATAGGTCTTCGAATAGGTCAAGTCATTTGCGGGTTTACTTTTTTTTGGCTACAACTTACAGTGCGTTCCCAAAGATACCGTGACACAGCGACGGTTCTTTCTTCAATATCCCGGCGCGCCAGATGCAGGACCTCCCCTTGTGGATTGCCGAGTCGATCTTCGGCCGGAGATTCGGAAAGTGTTCTCGTAGCGCCACGAGCGATATGACGCAGCCCGGGGCTCCGTGGCACCATTGGACAAAGGGACTCGAGGTCTTCCCAGCCGACGAGGGCCAATTCCCGTCGTCGAATTGCGCGTCGAGGAAGTTATCCAGACGCGCTTCCAGTCTCGGTGCGAGCGACGGGGTTGTGAGGACGAGTTGGGTCAGGATACCGATGTCTCCGTGCGCAGCGCCGATGTAGTGCTTGTCATGGAACAACCAGTTGCCTCTTCCATCGTCACCTACCTCGATGATCGATCTCGATATGGTTTCTATTGCGTCCTCGAGCAAGGGAGCACTATCCGGGACGAAGTACCTCACGAGACGCAGGAAGTATAGCGTACCGGCCCTCCCGCAGAAAAGCTCCGAAGGAAACACATCTGCTCTACCCGACGAGTGGAGAACGGGCGAAAGGCTCTCAAGGAAGGTCCTTACGTCGTCCGGATCCCCGGACATACAAGCCTTTACGGCGTCGTATGTGAGCCTCTCGCTCTTGAGACCACACGCTCCCGCTCGAACCTTGGGGCTGCCTCTGTCTCCGCTGAGGTATCTCTTCGCCCAGCGAGAGGCCGAGTGGCCTGCTACCCGGAGATCGGGCTGAGCCTCGGAGGCGCGGAAGAAGAGATATGCGAGGGCAGTGGGGCCTGAAAGCAGGCCGCCGAGGTGGAGAGGGCTGCTGCTTCTCGAGATGTAGGATTCCTGGGGGGGAGTGTGGCGTATTATTTCTTCAAGGGCGTCTTTGAGGAGGGAGGAGGGGCTGCGTGGGAGGGTTAGGGGCTGGGAGAAGGTGTTGGGAATGAAGCGAGACTCGTCCATTGTCGCTCTGGAATTGATTTAAAACAAGAAGCTAGGTGAAGCTTTTGGTTATGTTTGCGCAAAGGAGGACACCGGGATCTCTGCTTTCTGCCGCGGATGTTTCGCAACGTCCGTCTATATATATATATATATATATATATATATCATATCATTCCAGACTCTCTTTCCCCAAGTTGAGACGGAGGGGTAGTACATCATATGGATCAGGTTGTTATTGCCTCTTAATGTTGCGTTTTATTTCCTTCCCATGGCAGAATCCTGGGCTTTTGAGGTTTGGCTACACAAACATTCCAAGGGTGGAGAATTATATCTCCCATCGTAAGTAGCGAGCTCTCAAGGTCTCGAGCTCTCACAAGTTAGACGCTTTCAGATGTTAAGATGTTAGCTCTGGGCGTCTTGAGCTGCTTCAATTTCGCTTTGCAGTATATCAGCTGTAATCGGCTGGGAACAGTTGTACAAGTCTGTTTCGCGTCTCCCATTTCGGTGAGATTCCATTGGGCGGGGAAGAACAAAGATAAGGCCACCGAAGCCCCTCATTAATGCCAAGTACTTTGTAGTGGACGCGGATATGCGTACACTGTAACCCAGGACAAGGCCTGGGGCAGTGCTGAGGCATCTGGGCACAGAGCTGAGACAAGCCCCCGCATGTACTTCGGGGTGTATATTGTACTCGCACCCGCAAACACTGCGGGGAGACTAACTGAATCAAGTCAAGGTACTTCATATGCATACAAACTTCACACTTAGTGTACTTCGCAGTATGTACACACTTACGAAGTACAAAGGAGCGAAGTTGAATCCCTGCCAATTCTTCGCAGGCTTCGTACTTCACACACGTAATCCACTCAGCGCCAGGTACTCACGTACATCACGTTAATAATAGCATCATCCAACATGTCCTCGTCATCCTTCTGTTTCCAATCCCATTTCGATTTACCTTCCTTCGCCATTCCCTCTCGTGGAAACGGGACACTACTCTACGATCAACGACAGTTTCCTTGCAGAACTACTATTTTCATTTCTTCTAACGGCTAGAACGATTTCTTACTTACGACCTTCCCGTCAAAACTATTTCCTTTCTCTCGTCTTAAACCCAAACCCCGAGGTCTCCGAGCAATGCTGGTCAAGTCGGTCCTCTCAGCCGGGCTAGCCGCCACGGCAGCCCAGGCCTTCGTCGTCATCCCCATCGCCGACGCTGATCGGGCCATCTCCGATCTCCTCCCCTTCGATGCCCCGTCCAGGGCCCACGAGCAGTCCATCGATATCGCCTGCCCCGGATGCCCCGTCGATATCAAGGACGGCGTTGCCACCAATGACGTGCCGAACCATCTCGAGATGACCTTCTCGATCGACACGTCCTCCAACGGCGATAGCCTCCTCGCTAACGGCTTCGAACTCTACCCTAACCCCGATCCCTTCGCCAATTCCCTCGTCGCTCCCCAGGTCACCGAACCCAGCGATGTCGACGACAAGGCTCACGTGAAGGTCCAGCGGCTGGGTTACAGGTTCCACGTCTACCCCGTCGCCAGGGAGGAGGAGAACCAGCAGCTCGAGCTTATCGGCGTCGATCTCCAGGTTATCGAGGTGGGCGGCGCTTTCGTCAACGGTATTCCCGGCGTCAAGATCCGACTGGTCAAGAACGGCGACCGCCTTGCCATCGCCAATGTTGAGACTGTGGAGGCCGTTCCCGAGATCGGTGCCAACTGCACCACTCTGCTCTGCAAGTGGAGGGCGCTCATTGCCCACAAGATCGCCGCTTTGAGGGGACCCGGTCGCCCTTGCCACGGAAACCCGGAACAGGCCGGCCCTGGACCCCACGGCCATCCTCACGGCATGCACGGTGGTATGAACGGTATGCCTCATGGCGGGCCTCCTCACCTCCCTCACCATCCCGCCATGTCTGCTCCTCCCAGCGCCGTCCCCGAGGGCCAGTTCCGTCATCCCGCTCCTTTCCATCATGGTCATCGTCACCATGGTCTCGCCCATATTTTCATCATGATCCTTACTCACATTCTCCTTCCTATCCTTATTGGTATCGCTGCCGGTGTCACAGCCAGCCTGTAAGTCCTAACCCCAACCATTTTTTTTCCATTGACCTTTTCACCGTATACTAACTGGGTGGCTAGTGTTGGTATGGTCCTCGTCTCTATCGTCCTGCGAGTCTACAAGGTTATCCGTGGACGCAAGGCCGCTCCGGAGCAGCCTCCTAGCTACAAGGCCGATCCTTCTGAGGCTGTTCTCGTCGACGAGGAGAAGGCCGGCCTGATGGAGGACCAGGAGCACCTCGAGCCTCCTCCGTCGTACCCAGAGGAGACTCCTGCTGCTAAGCTCTAAATGATGAAATAAACGTCACGGGATGTTGACGTTCTCTCTCCGTATTCTGTCGATGGCCCTCTGGCAATAAGAGAATAAGTGATGCCAAACGCTCTAGGAGACTAGAGTCTATGGTCGGCTAGGCAGGAAGAGGAGGATGAATCGAGGAGGTTAAGTTGTTCCCTCGATCGGTTTTGTATGCTATCTGGTTAAACTGAAATTCATTTTCTTATTTCGAAGGAAGGGTCTGGTATCATCGACTATCAAGAAAGAAAGAAAAAATTGCAGCACTATGTGTCGTAAATAATAGTAGCTGTTCTTCTGTAACCTCTGCACTCAGGTCCACGATGCCTATAAGTTTCAAACGCCTGGGAAGAGCCCTTCCGCATACCGCATGCCCGATGCCTCCTTTACCAACCACGATGAATGATACATGTCTAGACATTAAGAATACTTCCAGCATCCAGTGCTAGTCCGAAGAGGATCCATATTTTGAAACGCCATTTACCCCCTCCACCCCCAGTTTCGATAGAACACCATCCCTCCCAACTTATATCCGATTCATCCCCGGGCCCCCATCTTCCGTCACCTCCAACGGAGGACTCATCTGCGGTTTCCTCCGACTACTCGAATCCGGCCTCTCCGTCATCCACGGAGCTGCTTCAACCGGTACCTTCGCCAAGTCGACGGCGCTACGGGACCCGGGGTGGACGAGGGCCGCCCTTCGAAGACTGCTAATGGAGTGTCTCGAATTTAAACTCACCGGACGGCTTCCCACGCCAGACGGCGCGAGGAAGATGCCGGAACCGTTATTCATCGCGAAGTACGGGTCGCTGATGCCGCTGAGTCTCTCGCCAATTTTTGGCTCTCGCCGGACTCTGTTGACCGAGAAGTATGGGGCGGCGGGTTCTCGGTCCTCGGTGTCTGAGGCTGCCGTCTTGACTTCTGGCACGTCAGGAGCCCGGCGCTCTATTTTCGCGAAGAACTTGGCTCTGTATGATTTCAGAGATTTCGGAAAGCCTTCTTTGTCCCGCGTAAGCGACATCCACGACGATATGACGCCAAGGGTGATGAGCGCCAGGACGGCCGCCACGAGAACCATTTGAATAATGACGATAATGATGCCCAGCGCCGTAGACGGAATGCCTCCGACATTAAAGCTGGGCAAGAACCCAACAGACAAGCCCGCGGTGGCTACCTTGCTGATACTCAGCAGCCAGACCGCCACGGCAGAATTTCGAGATCCTTCAAAGGGCTTGAGCCTCGCTATGACGACGAAGGCGATGATCTCTACTACCAAGATGCCGAATACCTGCGTCGCCGGACTCGCGATGGCGCCTCCGAGGAAGACTGCTCGCACGAGTTGATATCCGAACCACCAGGCGAAGAACCACCACCTCGTACGTCGGTAGTGTGCGGTTAGCCAGCCGAATCTCTTGATGTAGGCCTCATCCTCGTGCGCGGTCGTTCTCTTTGTGTCGTCGTCGACGTATCTGATTCGAAACCATGGGATCGTCGCAAGCGGACGCCGGGTGGATTCCCCCGCTTGCAAGAGCCTCGAGGCACAGATGAGCGTGATGGATGGGACAATTTTGAGGACTCGCCTTCGTTCGACCCTCAGTCTGTCCGGGGCAATTTCGTATCTACCGAATCGAAGCCGAGTGTAACACGCATAGCTGACAACGCTACCCACGCCGAGTAGGATGAGAAACCCCACCACGCCCGCAATGACCTTAGGCTCTGGCGGTCCGGGAAGTGCGAGTTGGAAGAGGGCCAGGGTTATCAAAGGAGCGAACCCGATGAAGAATGTTCTCAGGACAGCAACTCCGACGTAGCCGGGCAAATGTGATCGGAAATAGCTATATTTTTCGATCTCAACCCGCTTCTGAATGGCGGGCCTATTCAGGCCGTATCCGAGTACCGTTATGGACAGGATTATCAAGGCCAAAAGAGCAAAAAACCATATGATCGCCACGAGAAATGCATCAGGGGCTGGTATCTTCACCTCGGCGAGAGTGCCAGGGAACCCGCTCGGGAAACCGGACAATGGTAGACCTGGCGGTTCTGGACGACCACCCCAAGTATAATCGTCGGGGTTACTCGAGTTGAAAGGCGGGCTCTGCCTCTTAAACAACCCCTGCGAGATTGCGACGGACTTCTCTATGGTCTCAGGTACCCGCCTAACGGGCAAGGCTCGCCCGTATAGTCGCTGCGCGAACCCGCCATCAGAAACGACAGATCCAACGGTATTTGCCTCACTTGCATTCCCACTTATCCCGGCGAAAGATGATATTCCATCGACTATCTTGTCAGCGTAGATGAGACCAGCTGACCAGGCAAAGTTGCTCCTCCAAGCGGCCAGGACGCTGGGCCACCGTACCGACACAGCGCCGAAGAAGAATATAGAGTGAAAGGTCTCGAACACGATTAATCCCGAGAAGGCGTGGGCATAGTGAATCCTCATTTCCGGGATGTTGCTACCATATATGGCAAGGACGAAGGAAGAAAGGACGGCCAGAACCGTGAAGAAGCCGAGCACTATTGGGATTGCTACAGGGTGTGAGAAGCTATGGCCGTTTTTCAACGAGGCCTGAAAGCATCCTACACGTGTTTGAGAGGTGTTCGAGAATATTTGCAGGCGTGCGATGCCGTCGAAATCGGGGATTCCGTAGGCTATACTCGGAATAACGTCGAGTTCGAATGGAGGGATGGGGATTTGCGCCCATGCTGTGATGGGAGCACTAGCATCAACTGGACACATACTGGGACCCTTGTATTAGCTCGCGAATGACATCTTCCCTACCTTTCCATTTCCTTTTCCTCGCTAGTTAGAAACTTACCTGTAGACTTGTGTTAGGCACGGATCGAAAGTCATCTCGAATCGCAGCTCGCCATCTGCTCATCGTCAACGAGGTTAGCCAGGAACGAAACCAGAAGTCCAGTTGGAGATACTCACACGCCTCAACAGACATGTGTACTGATGCCGGTTAGCTCGCCCTGTATTTCTTGTGGCCGTAGCTCGCCGCTCTCATTTAGATACCTACACATAACATTCTCGTTGGTCAGGGTCGTAGACCCATGCATATTGAAAAGAACAGTAAAATTGTCCGTATACAGTCCGGCATCGAATTTGGTTATGCCAAAGAAATCGTTTCCTCCACTGCAGTCGCCAAAATCTCCGGTGTAGAGGGCGGGTGTCCGATGAGATGGAACCAAAATTCTCTCCCCATTCTGGTCAACGCCCGGCACTAGTCTCGTCTCTCGTCCTTCAGCCACGGCGTGGAGACTGGACAAGGAAAATAGGATGGGTAACAGGACCCTTAGTGGTCTATCCGAGGGCATGTTGGCTTGGTCGGTATTTCGGTTCGCAATCGCGCTTTCCAGCGGTAATGACAGATTTGGGGCCTTCGAGATATGTCTCCAGCCATCAGGCACGGAGACGGGAGGAAGGAAATTGATCGCGTACTTCAGGGTGTAAGTAAGTTGGCGAGTACGACCAGGCCCCTTGAAGAAACAGTGCATACGGCAACCGACGTAATCAGGACGCGCCATGAAAAGGTGAGAGGCAATCAAAAGTTAAACATTCGGAATACATTCCCGGTATGCAGTTGGAATTCAGCTATCTAGGCGTCCAGGGCGAAGTCGAGGAATGTCGTGCGAGATGGGGCCCATTCTTGGGTCGGATTGACAACACTCATGGTGTACAGCAAACAACTCTTCTTGACTAGACCGACAGGTATAGGAGGCACTTCACAGTAGGCCTATCTAGTTAAACGGGATGCTCAAACAGGAAACGAGAAATATGAAGCACCATCCAACTTAGGCACGAAGACCCGGGGCCCATGGTTAGGAGGTGACGATAACCCCCGGTTTTGGAGCCGTGTACATCAAACGGCCAAAGTAATAGAAAAGAGTTGGCAGTTGCTCGGCGCCGTGAGATCTCTAGCTTGGTTAAAAAGAAGAGTTAACCTCGAACAAATTTCTACTTTAACTGGAAAAATTATCAATCAGCGGACACATCTGTGTTGGTGCCACAGTTGGTTTTGCTCAGTTGGGGTCGTGTAAGTGGATGGGTATGTATCATCACAGGTTGTCCTTGACAACTACACAGAAGCCTAAAGACTAGACGCGAGAGAGACTGGTCTTAGAAGAATGTCCGACCACTCAAAGGTATGAAGGAGTGGCGGTGCGGTTATCCCAAGCTGCCGGGCTTGGTAGAAAATCGAAACGATGTTGGTAGGAAGTTGGATGAGCCAGGGAGAATCTGGTCGTCACCCGTCTCGTGATGCCCAAAAGGCTGTTGGCCGAAGGGGAGACTTCGTTACTAGAGACAACAAAACGAGCGATTAAATGATTGAATCCAAGGATGGCTCGGCTGTACGGCTGTACTCGCCTTCATTGTTTTCTTGATTTTGATGTTGTAGATGAGCCCCTTCATCTCAACATTTTGAACTTGCAAACTCCCTCCGTAGTCGTTGATCCTGAGCACAGTCTCGTTGGTTTATAGCACCTACAACGTACAACGCGGGAGGCACATCAACGCAGCTGCCAAATCTCAGAGTTCGCGTTGGATTGATATTGCATGTGAATACCAACAGTTGGATCATGAGTGAGGTATTTTGAGCTTGGGTTGTTTTGGTCTCTGTCAGGTATTACTGGGCTCCCAACAATATTTGGCACGAGGCCAGTTTCCCATCAATATTTGAATCTCGCCCGGTAGATCCTACCAACTACTTCGTACTGGAGTCTCATGTAATGTTTCTTTGCTCTTCTATCTATCGCCCTCCCCTTCCCTCCTTCCTTCCTTCCATGTTTGGACAGTTCCAGGGTTAGGTCTTCCCTGCACCTGCCCCGGCCAGGCTGCCCTACGCCCCGCAACCGACCCAACGGCTTTCCATCGCCGCCCGTCTCGTCCTTCCACGCCGCGAAAAAAGACTCCAGCTCCCGCGTCGGGGACGAACGACAATGAATAGCCAGCGTCGCCAAGATATATCCGTGTCCATTCATCAACGCCACTATTAGTGTCGTCAGACTAAGCACCTCTCGCGTCAGCCACCCTGGAGAATCGCACAAGAGTGTGCGCCTCAATAGCACATGCAATATAAGCAGGGCCAGGATAGGGAGGATGCATGAGGAGAGGGAAGGCAGGCAGTTGCAGGCAGGCCACAGCGGAGCACCCTTCTGCAATCTCCAGATGGATGAGTGAATTAACGTCTTGCCTGAACTGCTTAGAGAATATTTACTCAACACAGTTCACACACTCGTTGTATCAATGTTGCTAGGAAGTCACTGGTGACTTTTACTAATGCCGATGACCACAATGCGTCAATTGCAGCTCTGCTTATTTTCTCCGGTGTCCTTTCTCCTTTCGGAGATGACGCAACATCCTCGAGGCACACTGCGCACAGGGATGAATCGGGATCCACACCAGGAATACCGAGCAGACTACGAAGTACACTGGAGTTGTGAGGACACTACGAAGTCGATCAATTGATCCATCAATAACGAAGGACCCGCTCCTCCCGATACAATGTTGAATTTACAGCAACTAATCTAATATCGTTCATGTTTATTAATCTTGCTACGTATGCTACACTCTGTCTCTGACCGCTTCACAAAGTGGCCAGTTGGGACCCGCAAGGTCTGACTGGGTCAATTGACATGTGGAAGCAAGACCGGTTCTTTCCTCCCCCAAGCTCCGCGTGTAAGTGACTTGTACCAAGTAGACTTGGTCGATATCTGGCATCTACCATCTCCGCGGCCGCTGGTAACCTTGAGACTCGAGATGGAAAAGGGAAGTGGCACACTAGGTTGCCATTTTCTATCGAATCAATGTATTGTTTATTACCGACCACATGGCACTACCAGCACAGGCTATAATACAAGTATAGGAAGCAGCCTCGTCATGCAAGTCCGAACCATTTGATCTCTTCCATCCCGCAGCTGGGTTTCTGCAAGACCCTGAGGGTCCTTCAAACCGTCTCACCGATCAGAAGCTGCTGGGCCGGGAACTCTTTCTGTCTCTCAATGTAGTTTATTTGTGCCGTCCGAGTTGTAAACCTACGTACTTGTACATTTGAAGTAGGTAATACATACATACATACGTACCCCTTCCGTCTCCTCCTCCTCTCGGTCGCGTGCGGGCGTGCCTTGCTTTCATCCAGGGCACCCCACATCACTTTTCCCAAGTCCAGAGCGTGCTCGCTTTCCCGTCCCTCCAATTCGCCAGCTGGGGTTTCTCGAACTCAGAAGAGGGAAGGTGGGAAGGGGGGTAGATGGGGTATCGCTGGGCCTCGTTGTGCCAAGATAGAGTGTTTCGAGCACGTCATTTGGAGCTAAAAGGCATATTTTCTCGCCAGAAAAATTTATTGTTCCTTATGGCGGCGCCAGCGGCCGAAGTACCCCGTAGCTTCCATGACCACACGGAGCCATTATGGGTCAATCCGCTGAAACTCGATTACAAAATCGCATCAAGGGTCAATTGATCAACGTCCCTTGCGGTGTCTTGTACGAAGGTACGAAGTACGAAGTAAATGCTTCCTCCATATTAATCCACTCACTACATGGCTGGCCAGCTCCGCTTCTCGCAGCGGTGACAATAGCATTGGTTGCAGCATTAACCTATGTAGCATTTAAGTATCACAAGTCGCACATCAAGATCACCTTTCGAGTTGTGCTCTTGAGGAACAGCTCAACACCTCGCCGCAAGACAAGAGTATTATAGCTTCCGACACAACATTGGACCCTCAATTCCCTTCTCATCCTTGTAAACCTTAAGTCTTCTGTTTAGTACAAACCCCATTGAGGTCTGGCCCAAGCTGAAGACCCTGTTCTATAAAGGTGAACCAGGTCATCAAGTCAAACGCCTCCTCCTCCAGGAACATCGGAGCTCCGACCTCCGGTGCGGTGTACCGAAGTCTGTATTTAAACCCCGGGTTCCTGGTTGTCTCTTCACTAGTCCCACCCCCATTCCCTTCTCTCTCTCATCCCTTGCTTTGTTGCTCGTCCTACGGGTTGTTGGTTTCTTCTTTTTCGCTTTCTCCCGAATCAATTGTGTCCCTTGAAGCTCCCGGATACCCCTTGCGTCCATAGCTCCAGTTCTTTCAAGATGCCCCTCACCCCGCATGGAGGAGTCCTCAAGGACCTTTTCGCCCGCGATCTCCCTCGCAAGGAAGAGCTCGCTGCCGAGGCCGACACTCTCCCTGCCCTTACCCTCTCCGAGCGCCATCTTTGCGATTTGGAATTGATCCTCAATGGAGGATTTTCACCGCTCGAAGGTTAGCTCTCCTGTTGTTTTCACCACCGGTGTTGCTCAAGAACAAGGAAGAAAGAGTGAATTGGTGGCGTTGTGTTGCTTTCTTCGGAAGTGACCGAGTTCACTTTCACCTTTTGCAACTGTTGTATACTAACTTCGCGCTTACACCAGGCTTTCTGAATGAAAAGGACTACAATGGGTACGTTGGGCAAGCACAATGCCGACACTTCTAGGATTTCGCTAAGAATGCAAATAAAGTGTTGTCAAGAACCTCCGCTTGGAGAGTGGCGTTCTCTTCAGCATGCCCATCACCCTCGACGTCGATCAGGCTACTGTAGATGAGCTCGGGATCAAGCCCGGTGCGAGAATCACCCTACGAGACTTCCGAGACGAGCGAAACCTTGCTATCCTCACTGTTGAGGATGTCTATCGGCCGGATAAGTACGTTGGTGTAGCCTCAACCTATACCTAGCCTCCTGAACGATTCGGAACTCTCACAGTACTAACACCGCTTCCTACCTGCAGGAACCTCGAGGCTCGTGAAGTATTCGGGAGCGAGGATGATACCCATCCCGGTATCCACTACGTCCTCAATGTCGCCAAGGAGTTTTATGTTGGTGGCAAGCTTGAGGCCCTCCAGCGACTTGATCACTATGACTTCTTGGATCTCCGATGTGAGTTCTACGACCCTCTGTTGAAGGCGGCAATCGCTGCTTCCACCAGGATCTCTTAAGCTGACTGCTTGATTTTTCCCCCCCATTCGTTAGACACTCCTTCAGAGCTGCGTGCCCATTTCGATAAGCTTGGTTGGCAGCGGGTCGTTGCCTTCCAGACTAGGAACCCCATGCACCGAGCCCACAGAGAGCTGACTGTTAGGGCTGCACGGTCACAGCAAGCCAACGTCCTCATCCATCCTGTTGTCGGTCTCACGAAGCCAGGTGACATTGACCACTTCACCCGTGTTCGCGTCTACAAGGCCATTCTTCCCCGATACCCTAACGGCATGGCCTCCTTGGCCCTCCTCCCCCTTGCCATGCGAATGGGTGGTCCCCGAGAAGCCATCTGGCACGCCATTATCCGAAAGAACCACGGTGCTACCCACTTCATCGTCGGCCGTGACCACGCTGGTCCCGGTAAGAACAAGCAGGGTGTCGACCACTACGGTCCCTATGACGCCCAGGAGGCCGTCAAGAAGTACCAAGATGAGCTCGGCATCAAGATGGTCGAATTCCAGGAGATGATCTACCTCCCCGACAGGGATGAGTACATGCCCAGGGATGAAGTTCCCGAGGGTGTCAGGACGACCAACATTTCCGGCACTGAGCTTCGTTACAGGCTCCGTACTGGTAAGGAAATTCCAGAGTGGTTCTCCTACCCCGAGGTCGTCAAAGTTCTGCGAGAACAGAACCCCCTTCCCTCCGCCAAGGGCTTCACCGTCTTCCTCACCGGTTACCAAAACAGCGGAAAGGATCAGGTTGCCCGTGCACTCCAATCGACGCTGATGCAAGGAGGTGGACGACCCGTATCTATGCTCCTGGGAGAGACTGTACGGCACGAGCTTTCGGCGGAGCTTGGATTCAGCCGTGAGGACAGGAGAACCAACATTGGTCGCATTGCCTTCGTCGCGTCCGAGCTTACCAAGGCCGGAGCGGCCGTCATCGCCGCTCCTATTGCGCCGTACGAGGATGCTAGGGTGCAGGCTAGGGAACTGATCGAGAAGTCGGGTCCTTTCTTCCTGGTTCACGTTGCCACTCCCTTGGAGTACTGCGAGAAGACCGACCGTCGGGGCATCTACAAAAAGGCGCGGGCCGGCGAGATCAAGGGCTTCACTGGCGTCGACGATCCATATGAGGCTCCTCCCGCTGCCGATCTTGTTGTCGACTGCGAGAAGCAGACTGTCCGGTCAATTGTCCACGAGATCATCCTCCTCCTCGAGAGCCGAGGCCTTCTTGACAGGCTCTGAGCTGGTTCGTTGGAAGAATTGTAGAGGAAGAAAGAAAAGTCGAAGTCATTGGTGAGGGATGAGAGCCGAGGGTAGTGAGCTCATGAAAGGCCACTTTGCCTTTTGAACGTTGTTGTATGTGCTAGAAAACGTCTTTTCACGCTATACACTATGATGAGAGTTTTTATTCAGGATACCTGCCCAATTCTTTTTCATTTACTCTTTTTTCTCTTCCCTTTTTTCAAGTCGTTGATAAGCTCCTGCGGGGTAGTTTACAAATTTCAAGGTGCATTTATCTGTCGGGTCGAGGGTCCCGAATTATCCCTGCGCTAGACGAGAAAGGGTTTACTCGGACAGCTCAGTATCGTTTCAATGTTAGCATTAGATCAATGAGTTATATATGTCTGTTGGTTCGAGTTTGATCTCTTCTGGAATGGGTGCCAGATTGTCTTGATTGCTTCCTCCGCTCACTGCGCTTGTGATTCGTTGGCGTTTTGGAGGACCGATCAGTAGGGGATGTGATAGGATCAGTCGTGGACACCACCTGAGGCTTGGCTACGGCCCAAGTCGTAGGACGAGGGTGTGTATTTTTAGATCTTCCGTGGGGTAGGCGCTTGTGGCTGGCCTCTGGAATGTCTCAAACCATTGGGGGCTGCATCAGGAAAGCATCAACCATATCAAATGGATAGGAAGAATATCAGAGGGAAGAGGAGAAGTGCAACCAGAGATGTTTGTTTTGTCAGACGGCTACGAGATAGAGAGTCGGCTTGAGTATTGGGGGTCCCTGCCACGTCAGAGTGCGGCGGCGCGTTTCTAGAGGTGGGCAGGTGAGAGCGGCATCTCGATCTCAAAGGGCGAAGCAGAGGAGGAAGGTACGAGGTACAACACGGTACGGTATGTAAGTGGACAAATCATTGCCACTGTCTTGCTGCCAATTAGCCGATACTATTGCAGACTCGCTGGAAGGTGCAGTCAGTGGACGGCTCATGCTTCGAGAAATGGAATCATCCAGGTTTCATCAATAAGAAACGACTTGGAACATTCACCATTCAATCTCGTTCACATTAGGCCATGATCGTTTCCTCGATCAAGATCCAACAACAGCGAGCTCAATTAAGAGCGCATTAATTAGTCATCCAGAAAGCCCGCGACTTCGTGTTGAGAGGCTCAGGAGAGTCTTCCTTTGCACAGTGTCATTATCCACTAACGGGCACTATACAAAGTACCCCTTCCCCTCCGCCACGGCAACAGAAGGCAACTTCTGCTGGGTCTTCTGGGTCTTCCGCTTCTTTGGTTTCTTGGGCAGAAATAAGGCTCCCCCATCGGCGGCTAGCCCACATATTCACCAACCTCAAGCATAAACCCTCCACTGATGGTGAATCAGCGAAGCCCTGACTAGAAGCGCCAATCCCAGACTTAAAGTCAACGCCATTTCCCAAAAGAAGAAGAATTTCTATACGTCGATACCCCAACCTATCTCCCCCCCGCCGTCGAAGCGAGACACGGCTGCAAAATACCATTCCACCACCCCGTCGTTCGATTCCTGCCTAGCCCTTTGTGATCTTCCTCGAGCCGGCGTCGATCCCCCATTTGCACCACACACACGTACACACACAGCACCCCAGATGCAGCGTAGAACACCGCGCCATGCCTTCAAAGGAACGTGATGTTCTCGATGATGACGGCCGGCCACGCGAGAAGCGCCATCGGAGTAAGTCGGAGAGGAGCAAGTCCGAACGAGAGCGAGATGGGAGCAGGACGCACAAGTCGAAGCGGTCTACTAGGAGCAAGACCACCGACAGCGATGTTCACTCTACTTCGACATCACACCGCCGACGCAGACGGTCGAAGGAGGAGGATGGTTCTTCTGTGAGGGAACGCATGTCATCCCTGACAGAGTCCCAAATGGATGAGACCAAGTCGGCGTTTAGTCTCACGGATCGAATCTCTATGCCTTACCCGACCTTTAGCAAAGCACACAGCAAGGAGGCACTCAATAGTAGAGAGAGCCTACCCATTCCTTCAAGGCGGGTTGATCCTTTGACGCCAGAACCCACCGATGTCGGCTCGAACCTAAAGCGATCAAAATCCGTCAACGACCAGCCTTCGGAGGTCAGGTCGACATCAACCTCCAAGAAGAAGAGCTCTCGACCCCCGACGCCACCCGATACCGAGCTTACCTCGCAGGAGAAGTTGAGAACTAAAACACCCGAGTCGCTAACGAGATCGAACTCCGAGCGGCCAAGGTCGAGGATTTCGTCTGCATCGGGCGGTATGTCAAGGACCGGATCCAAATCCCGAATGAGCACAACCAAGTCGTCTTGCCTATCTAGCCAAGCAACTTATGTCAAAGCACCCAAGGCAAACACGTCTCGCGAGCATCTACATCCGGAAGATGATGTTAAGCGGTCCTCGTCAAGGGGGTCCGGATCTAACCGCGGGTCGAAACAACCAGAGCAACCAGATGCCGACTCTTCGCCTCCCAGCAACTCGGACTCGTCCCCGAAAACGCCGACCCAGAACCAAGGATTCCCCATGCCTCCGCCGCCGCCCTCATTCCCCACTAAGCCAGATTACGCATACGGCCATGAAACGCCTATAGTCATACCCTCAGCCACCCCGGGAGTAGTCGTGATGTCATCAGCCACCCCAGGAGTCGATTACGGTACGCCTGCGCCGCCGCCGCCTCCACCGCCGCCTCTGAGTCTACAGGAGGCGCCTCGTGTCGATTACCTATTGCAAAACGGTGGCCTACCTGCGCGTGTATCGAAGAATTTCCTCTCAGCCCTGCCCCGCTTCAACGGGACGAGGCCGTCGAATCCTCCCCTTACGGGGGCCGAAACTCTCTTTGCACCCTTCTTCAACCTCCTCGATCAATATAACACAGTCCTGAGCAAGCACGGCTCTATCGCCGTTGCTACAGGACATCGATCTGTGGCGCGGAGGCTCCTGGATAGACTTGAGCACGTATTCTCCAGAGACCTACCTGCTCACGGCTGCTCCTGTATCATCTGCGACCGGATGGAGGGTGAGAATCACGGGCTGAACTGGGGAGAGGTCCTCGAGTGGGTTAGTGGTCGTATTGACCTGCCCCAGTGGCCACCATTCGACCTCGCCGAGCTCAGCGCCAAAGCGGCCGAAAGCAAGTCGGATCTTCCTCGACGGCCAAACTCCCCCATCAAGCTTGATCCTGATATTGCTGAAGAGTGGAGGGACCACTATCTAAGGCAATCGAAGAAGGTTAGGCAGGCGGTGGACAAGTGGCTTCATAACTGTGGAGACGCGCCTGCGCCGCCTCCCCAGGAGGTCGACGATGAGACGCTCACTTTCGCCATCCTCACGAACCTTGATGCCGAAGACAGGCCTTACTTTAACGCATTGTTCTCAGGTACCAAGGAATTGCAGCCGGCCGTTCGTGCACCGACGCCGGTACGCAAACCTCGAACTGACTTCCTAGTCAAGACGGGGCTATCGCTCCAACGTCTGTACCGACTGCCACAGGCTCCCAGGGATGCGGAAACTGTTGTCTACTTGATCAGGAACCGCGGAACGCATGATTTGCTGCACACGATTTCAGATATTAACAACTCGGAGTGGGAGATTTTGACCTCTGGGAGATTCGATGGGTTCCTCTGGTCAGGAGCCGACGGTGATGACGTTGCGACTCCTACAGCCACCGAGTCTCGGGGCCCTACACCAGCGAACGGCTACTTCTCGAGCTCCCGACTAAGCTTCGGCGGGCGAGCCACCCCAGTAGGTCTAGCTTCTCGCTTGGCAACGCCACACCGACCATATTCGCGAACAAGCACGGCTACGCCAGCTTCATTTGTCAGCATGGCATCGTCGAGTCACCCTAGCCGCCAAGCAGTTTCGAACGATGAAGAGGCCGAAATAGCTGCCTTGGCTGAGCTCGAACGAGAAATCTTTTCTGGGATGGAGGCACTCGAGGACGCGTTTGAGGCGCTTCATCGAAGAGCCGAGGAAGTGCAAACAGCGCTTAGACAGCGCAACGCAGGTCTAATGCAGAGCTTGCGTTCCCGCAGGCAGATCAATGTCTACGGGGGCTCTGGCCCAGGAAACTCGCTCGGGTCGGTTGACCAAGGCTGGTATGGCGTGGCGCCAAGCGAAGACGGCGGAGCGCCGATGCATGACGAGGACGATTGGGGAGCCGACGATTTCGAGCTCATGCCAGAGGATTCGGCTAGCAACATAAGCAGTTCGCGACACCGGAGACCGAAGCGGCGACAGGAGAGGCGGACGCCAGCACCGATTGAAGAAGATGAGGAGGAGGGATATTAACGAAACTCTCAACAACTCGATCTAGGGGGGGAGGAGATAACAAACCAAACGAACTCATGTGTGTTTCTTTTTTTCATTTTTTCTTCTTCTTCTTTTTCGATTCTACTTTACTTTGATTGCGTCTTGCGCGATATCCAAGGGACTTGTTGTTTGTCTATCCCGTGTATCAATTTCCCTACGATGAACCCGAAAAAACAAAAAGAAGGGAGAACAGAACATTATTTTGGGAGGCGATGTGTGAGATATTCTCTTTATTATTTTCTTTTTAATCGTCACTGGCTCGCCCAACTGCACCCTTGAAGAAAGTATACCTCTTTACGTTTTGATCGAAGTGTGTTTTTCCTTTCTTTCCTTATCAGGCGGATTGGATTCCGTCGAGTCTATCTTTACTTTGTTGCCATCAATGATGCTTCTTTCCCACGTCTCGAGGGATTAAACTTTCGAGCTAGGATGATTTCCCACGACGGGACCAGGTGGTGGCAAGTTCCAAAGGATATATAGAGAATGGACCCATTTATAAACGTTGAAATATTGACCATCTCCACGTGTACATCGAGACGTAGACAGGCAACGTTATGTATGATTCAATTCTTGCCTCTGGAGATGTTGGCGGGCCGCGAACGGGTTAGCCTGAGATGGATGTGAGCTTGTAATCTGCCGAAGCAGCTAAGATGCTTGCGCATCATGTCCCATCGGAAATACAACTACGACACTACGACACTACACCATAGAGCCTCACAAACCGACTGCCGGACAAACCCGGTGCCTGCATTGATTCCTATCCTCGGAGATCTCGCGACGAAGCTGAGCGAGCAAGGAGCTTCTTCGCAGGGTTCTCGGAGCAGCTCTCCCACTCTTGTACACTACCCTCCACTAGACTTGCTCCACCGGGCCCTACGCTAACCCTAGCAATGTTAAGCCAAACTCTCTGATGAACCCCAGAGCCAGTCTCTGATACAGTATGCCACTCTTCATTATTACCCTGAGAGACTTGCCGGCACAGCTTCCCTTCCCTCCCTTCCCCCCCATCTCTACCCCGCGCCTAGCCCCACCGTCGTTCCTTCCCCCAGACGAAACCTGCCCCGCATCATGAACCTCTCCGGTGAGGAACAGCAAAACCGAACGATTTCGGAAGAAGAACACCCTCTTCCCACCGGCCCCCTCCAACCCCCTTCGGCAATTCCCAACTGTACCGGAATTTCCGATGCATGGGAAGTAGACGCCGAAAGATGGGGTGGAGAATAAGGAGATTTTCCCTAATATATACTAATCCCCAAGCTTGGATTGGAGGAGAAGGAAGGGCGTGTGTGTGTCTGTGTGTCTGAAAGGGGGAATCGATCGAAACGGGGCCAGAGGGATCTGCTTTCTGCTTTCTGCTTAGCATTGCCTTACAAGAGAATTACGGAGCAGAGAGAGCTGATCCTTGGCGAAGCTGTATATCCGGGTTTTCCATGTTTTCTATTTCCAGGACGAGGCGACACTCCCTCCTTTAAAAGAGAGCTCTTCCTATTCTCTTTCGACTCTTTTTTTTTTAAACAGATTTCTCGAGATTAGTAGAAAAACATCTTCCCCAATCCGCCTTCCTCTGGCATCTCCTAGAAAAGTGAAAAGAGAAAAAAAAGAAAGATAATCAATTCTAGCCTTTCTTTCGTAGCCTCCCGCAACCTCGTAGAAAGCAACCATGTCGTCCAACGCAACCAACAACGCCGCCGCCGCGCCTCCTCCCCTCCTCGACCTCACAATCGACAACATCACCCCCAACACGAACCGCATCAACTCCCAAAGCTCCGATGCGCGCCTCATCTACCTCATGACACGCCTCGTCACGCATCTCCACGACTTTGCGCGTGAGACCCGTCTTAGCACTGACGAGTGGATGGCCGCTCTCAACTTTCTCGTTCAGTGCGGTCAGATTAGCAGTGATGTTAGACATGTAAGTCTTTTCTTTTCTTCTTCTTTATATTCGTGTAGAAGACAGCTACCAACAAAAAGGGCCGCATAGGAATTCATTCTCCTCTCCGACATCCTAGGCCTCTCCCTCCTCGTCGACAGCATCAACCACCCTAAACCCGCCGACTCGACCGAAGGCTCCGTCCTCGGCCCCTTCCACACCCACGACGCGCCCACCCTCGACAACGGCGCCAACATGTCCTTCGACCCGGAGGGCGAACCCCTCCTCTGCGTCTGTACCGTCAAGGACCGCCACGGCAACCCCGTCCCCGGGGTAAAGATCGACATCTGGGAGACCGACAGCACGGGCCACTACGACGTGCAGCACGCGGGTAGGGACAGGCCCAGCGAGCGGTGCATCATGGTCTCGGATGAGCAGGGGAGGTTCTGGTTCGAGTGCATTAAGCCCGTTAGTTACCCGATTCCTCACGACGGGCCCGTCGGGAAGCTCTTGATGAAGTTGAATCGACACTGCTGGAGGCCGGCGCATCTTCATTTTATGTTCGAGAAGGAGGGCTGGGACCACCTTATCACGTAAGTGGACGCCACTACGTCTCTGCTCGATTACCCTGCTCCTAGGAAAGAAGGAAGAAGAAAATGGGTGCTAATACATTTTTGGCTTCCAAGTGCGCTCTACATCCGAGGTGATCCGTACGAGACCACCGACGCCGTGTTTGGCGTGAAGAAGAGTCTCATCGTCGACCTCGGAACTGTGGACAAGGAAACCGCCGAGAAGTACGGTGTCAAGGAGGGCATTCTCTACCTCAAGCACGACTTCGTACTCGTCACCGACCAGGAAACGCAAGAGCTCCGAGACCAAAATGCGCGCGAGGCTATTCAGAAGCTGGGCTTGAAGGTGAAGCTAGTTGACCACCTACCTGTCCCTGATTTGGACTGAGAAGCCCACGAGTGGCTTGTGGAGAGTGACGGAAGGGAGGACTTAGTGGAGGGGGGTTGAGCAGCTCTTGCCTAAAGAAAAAAAAAAAAAAAAAGCGGGAAAAAGAAAGGAGGAAAACACGGGAAAAAAAATTAAGAGATGTACCAGAGAATTTCTATATTTAATGACTTCTTGGGCCGGTCTTGAGGAGCTTCGACACGTTCTCATAATAGCCTTGCGTCCCGCCATACTTTGCAACGATGGACGCAAGGTCCACTAGTTCACTACTCCGCCTTCGACCTAGCACGGCCGTGTTTCGCGTGCTAGGGATGCGAAGTACCACGGACTCCGCTTCGAACCGGCATTCCTCCGCGACCTTGGACACCCATACTACGAGGCTCGCGTAGGCGGAGGTGCCGTTCGTGCGATCGCGAGGAGGGGGCGCGCGAAACTTGGCACCGCTGAGATTATGGCTGCAACAGGGTATCATGATGAAGGGACAATCAGACTGGGCTGCAAGGATGGGTGTCCAGGGGGTCAACTCATCCGCATGGTTGGATATTATAAAGGTTCCTTTGGGGAAAACTCCGTCATGTATGGCATCTGGGTTCGTGAGGACGGGGTCGTCTTCGGCCAAGGCGTGTTCGGTCATTGCAAGCGTTGGCAGAAGCACGCGAGCCTGTAGTGAATCCCTGGTACCAGCAATAGACGGTACTGCTTCTGAAGCAAGTGCGGGCATATTGTACTGTAGCCAGGACTTTCTACTTCGGGCATCGAAGCCCCAGCCCAAATATCCTTCCTTCCGGAGGATATATACCAGTAGACCGTTCCCACAGCCGATATCGACGAAGCCAGGAAACTCCTCCCCCTTGTACATATCCTCCCATAGTTCTATTAAAAAGGCAGCGATGCCAATATCTTCGAAGACATGTTTGGATGGATCTGTTTGCTCAGACCATGTATCGATTAGCGCCTTGGCATATTTAGTCTTCAACTGTGTGTGTCGGTCCTGTAGTCTCTCCCGGGGTATGATGTTGTGCATGTTCGTGACGCGCTTGACGTAGCCGGTCACGGCTCCTTGGCCGTGCTTGTGAAGATGCTGGAGGAGCATTAACGCCGTGCGCTGGGTCTTGTTACTGGCGCGTAGGTCTTCGCGGTCAAAGTGCCAAAGGTGCACGGAGACGGTCCCCGAGGACGTCGACTCAACCCATTCGTGGAGATGGGCAATTCCCCGCACCTGCGGATGGTAGAACGGCGCCTCTTCCGGGGTAGATATATGAGGAATGTAAACGACTAGGGACCGAACTCGTCCCTCTACCGCTCGGGATGTAAAGAATAGGCAAGTCTGGTCCAGCGGCTTATCCCTGTTCGGGTTCCTTGGGATTAGTCTCCTCACAAGAGCCCTATCGAGTTCAAAATCCCGGAAAGATGTCATGAACACCCCGTCTGGTCCAGCAGAAAAATTGCGGACAGCACTCCCGCCTTCTTCGGAGAGTATATCGGCACGGAACAGCCAGGACGAGTTATGATTCGGATTGAGAACAAAGCCGTTCATCACCTTGATGAATGCGGCTGTGTTAAAGAAGCATGGATGCTCAACGGTGGGAGTCCAGGTATTGCCATCAACATCGTGTATCTCCGGGTTGGCTTCTGGCTCGTAATACCGGGGCGAGAAGGCGACCATGGTGTGTCTCTCTTCTGCGGGACCTCCGCGAAAGAGCACACAGGACCGGGTTTTGAGGTGGGAGGAGGGGGGTAGGACAGGTCCAGGATGGAAAAGAGAAACGTTGAAATATCCGCAGTGGTTGACGTCAGACCAACCCCCCACCAAAATTATCCCCCTGAGGGACTGGGCCTGGCCATCCCCGCATTTCGGTGTCGCCTTGCTACGTCCTGCTCGCCAGGCGTATGAAAAACCGAGTGGCCAATGTGGCTAAAAAAGAATGTCTAGTGCCTAGCGTGGAATGGTGCTGAGAGGGACTCTGGAAGCCTTCGATGGAATTCTTCGGATTAGACCGACCAGTGAAGGACAATTGGAGTGGAAATTCCATTTTGCTGGAGGCAGCCACTGAACCAGGACGCCCTGAGTCACATCAAATGATCAATTGATCGTAACTGTTGGGGGAGGAGTACTTCGTTATTACAAGCCGCGGTCCTGGACACTGTGCTGTGTTGAACTCATCATGATGGGCGCTGATACGAAAGTAGTGTACTGCTTGCTCACCTCCACCAAAAGCCTCAGGACAGTCGTGTTGGTGCTCGTTAGTACTTCGTACCTCGTAGACACTACAGAGCGACATGGCTTGCCCAGTCCGAAAAATGACCAGTTTTTCCAGATGGGAGGCACCGAGTCACAGAACGAGCCGGGCCACCATCAGGCCGGGTAGCGCTGACTCCGGCACACATCCAACCAAACATGTCTCGATCTCTAGGCGCTGGCCGTAAATAGCATGCGTTGAATGGTTCGAAGGCGCATGTGGTCATCTCCGGGGGCGGAGTCGCCTGCTCTATGTACCCGGGTTAGGGGAATCTACATGAGGTCTTTGTCCAAGATTTTGTACTGTTCCTGTTTACGACGCAGACAAAAATGCGGAGAGGGCGTCCGGGTGGCTTGGGGGGAGAACATGATGCTGGAGTCACCGAATTTGGGATTGGTACTCCAGATCAGCACATCAACAAGGTCATCAACCACAGGGATTGAAATTAGATGGTGTGTGTGCGTGCCTGCACCTGCATTTGGACAGGACGCGCACTGTAGTGTAATAGTGTACTTATTAGACTTTGGGCTCTGGAGGCAGGCGGGACCGGAGCAACTGATGGTTGGTGACAGCCTGATCGTGCGTGACCCAGCACCTTCCAGCACCCAATGGCCAGTGCCAGCCAGTCGAGTTGCCAGCTGAGCATCGGTTGGCTGGCTGTGGCAAAACCCCGTGACACGACACAGTGTCTAAATCAAAAATCCGCACCCGCCTAACCTTTTTTCACCATTCAGGCCCCAGAATCTCTGCCCAGAAGTTTCTTGCCACTTCCCCCTTCATCGATCCTTTCCTCTAAACTCAACCAAGTCAGCAACCAACACTCGACGCGCCCATAAATACCCAGCTCGCCTCACACCCTTTCTCCTGAACCCATCTTTCGCATCCCCATCAACCATCCATACTTCTCTTCATCACCTTTCTCCTTCTTTCCCAAAGGAACTGCTAGCAACTTCGACGCCTTCAGGCTCCCAACTACTTGCAGCGAGACACCGTTCGTCCGTCGCTGACCCCGCAGAGTTCGACTCGACACAACCCATTTCCCAAAGTAACCCCCCAAAACACGAGTTTATGTCAATCGAAAATCTCAAGACCTACGGTATGTCGCCCTTGAAATCATTTGGGAATTTTGTTCTTTTGAAGGCATGATGAGATGGATCGCCATATTTCCGGCTCGTCGTTCTGGCGCGCTCGGGAGGGCCCCTCAATCTGCCTTGGTTTAATTGCACATTTTACCCCTCAACGCCCCAGCTCCCCGCTGCCCCTTTCCCCCTTATCTCATCGCCACCAGCTATGCACATCCCGCCTCGCCTCGCCTCACAGTCTACTTTGACGTTAGATCTGACTAACAACCTTTGATAGATCCCTTCGCCGAGGCCGACGAAGACACCGGAGAAACCAAGCAGACGCAGAATTACATCCATATACGTATTCAACGTACGACCTACCTGCCCCTCCTTACATTCCTCTCCTCAATCAAGCATCAAGGCTAACAACATACACAGAGCGCAATGGACGTAAGACCTTGACCACGGTCCAAGGTCTTCCTAAAAAATTTGACCAAAAGAAAATCCTCAAGGTCATCAAGAAGAAATTCGGTATGTTACATCCAATCCAGAATCTCATGTTTCAATTTGCCACCACCGCGACGACAGCACCATCAGTCAAGCAAAACTTTGACTAACAATTCTTCCTCTCTTCTAGCTTGCAATGGCACCATCGTCAACGACACCGAGATGGGCGAGGTGATCCAGCTCCAGGGTGACCAGCGTAAAGATGTCCAGGAGTTTCTGGTAGACAAGAAGGAAGGCCTTGAGCTCGACCCCAAGACCATCAAGGTCCATGGATTCTAACCCCTCGCTGTCACGCCGGCGTGTCGCCCTGCGACCGTAACTCTCGGTGGGAATGACCTGGGTTTGTTTTCCTTTATTTGGGGCGTCTCTGAAAAATTGGCCGGGTCCTTCGCAAGTCTACCTGTCTCTTCGAAAAACAAAAAACAAAGCGACTTGCCGGTCCCATCCTGTTCGTCGTCAACTGCTTCGATGAAGCAATATTCCGAGTCATGGCCCGCCAAAGAGGTGTGTCGCACGGGCGTGCACGCGGTCCTGTTTTCCAATTCTTTGACAGGTTCCGATCCGGCTGCGCATCCTGGGATGAAAAGGGATCTCTGGTGTTGATATTGAGGAGGATACACGAAAGATGAGGCGAATATCATTATTATGGAATCTTGCGCGGGGAACCAGCATAAGCTCCTAGCGGCGTTGCTTTCTTGTCAACGTCGCTGCCAGCGGACACTGGTTTCCCCAGGATTTGTTCTTGGCAGGACATGCTATTCGCTCGTTTCCCCCATCAAGCATGTCGAGTATATCGTAGTAGAGCAACCGACATAATAATACCTATTCTAGCCGTCCTTTTTTCCCTACCATTCTATGTGATGTCTATGTTTTTCGTCATGATGCTGTATGCATTTTCTTTACGAGCAAGCAAAATTCTGACAAGCTACTTCGTGCTCAAGGAACAATTCGTCATATTCAAACCTCAGCTACAAACGCTAGACTCCGTGTCGGTAGTGATGGGGGTATCAGTGATGAAGGCATTCAGTGGGAAAACAGAAAAGAACCGTACATGCCAAACAAGCCCAAACGAACAACCAAAAAAAAAAGAACCGGGAGGTAAAAAGAACCCATAGAAACTGCCCCAGAAAATACCAAAAAGAGAAACAGGCTGCGCAAAACCTTCCACTGTGTCCTTCCGTCCTTTCCTATTCTCTCCTTTTCTTCCTTCCATTTTCTCCTTTGCAGGCTTCCCCATTTAGTTATTTTTGCATTCTCACATCCATCACAACTCCTCGGGAGCGACGTGCACGGCCATGGTCGTCCTCCTCGCGGCTGTCCTCAGGTCCTTCACCACGCGGCGAGTTATGGCGAGGAGGGGTATCTCGGGGAAGTCGGGGTGGTGTTGCTGGGAGTAGAGGAGAGCGAGGAGGGCGACCATGGATAGGAAGCTAGCGATGGAGAAGACGTTTATGGAGGTGGATGTCTCTTTGCGTATAGTTATTTGTTGGTGGGTTATGTGGTAGCAGATTGTGAGCATCTAACAACAGGGGAGAGAGAGAGAAAAACGTTAGCATTGGGCTTGACCGTCCACATGGGTAGGGTAGAGAGATGTGCAAAAAGGAACCTATTTTGCCCACACATACCGTTGCGATGCCTATCCAGCCTGGGAGGAGGAGACGACTATCGCGGAATCCGCCTATAAGGGATAGGGCGCTCGAAGTGACGTAGGCATTTACGGCGTTAATAGTGAGGAGGCGGACGATGGTTGCTTGCGGGGTGTAGTTAATTAACCTAGAGACAGAGAGAGCGCTGGGTGAGCATGATGCAATCGATCTAAAGGGACACGTGAGGTGAGGTGGAGGTGGGGGAAGCCTACCATCGCGACATGAGGCAATCGGTGAAGAAGAAAGATAGGTAGCCAGCAGCGGAGCACTGGGATAAAGGCCGAAGGTTAGCACGAAAGTTCCTCCAGGAAGAGAGCGCAATTGGGAAATGAAAACCATTCATGACTGTCACGATGGCCTCCCTCGGCTTTGGCAATGGCTCAAACCCACCCATATACACGCCAAGGCCGAAGCCGTCTCTGAAAAACCCCAGTGTCTCCCCTCGAGAAATCTAGATATCACACCATCAAGGAGAAGAAGCGCCGACGGCCATCCCCAAGCCAGAGCGGGGGTGATGGATAGCAGTCGGCTCGCGAAGAGGAGAAAGTGCCAGGACTTGGGGATATTGAGGGCGATGGCGACGCGCGGGGCTAATATCGAGGAAGGGAGGTAGCTCTGGGTCTGCTGACGGGGACGGGAGGAAGGGGTATTCGAGGAGGAGACGGCGGAGGAGGAGGAGGAGGAAGAGTTATTAGGAATCGAGGTCGAGGTCGAGGTCGTTGCGGAGGGTGTCGTCGCCGTCGCCGTAGAGTTCACGGATCGAGTCGAGGAGACATGGGCGTGGGTAGGGGCCGTGGGAGACGCATAGGCGGTGGTGAAAGACTTGCTCAATCGCGCTGTGGGCGCGGTGGAGGAATTTGCCATTGGACCATTGGATCCATGGGCGAGGAAGGGGGACGTCGAGAAGTCCAGGTTGGCGGGTAGGAAGGAGACGGAGGGCGATGCGTTTTCCCCCTTTCGTTTCCGCTTTCGCTTTCGCTTTCGCTTACGTACAAAGATGGTGCTGCTGAGCTTGCGACTTGGACACTGGTGATATCATGACATGCACATGGAGGTAGTACGAAGCAAGGCGAGTTGGATCGAACTGGGGGTGAAATCCTCAAAATCGCAATCGAGGCGAAAGTAAACAAAACGAAGAAGGGGGGAAATGGAATGCTCAGATTAAAAAGAAAAGAGAAAAAAATGTATGGGATGTAAGACAAAAAGACAAGAGGGAGCCAGCAGGGTCGGTCGCGTGAGGTCAAGCAGCAATAAACAACAGCGCCTTGCCTTGTTGTGGGCGGCGAGTCATTTGAGTCGGAGAGACAGCACTGGATAGTACGAAGTAATAATCTCGACAGGGACACAGCACAGGGACAGGACAGGAAGCAAGAAAAGGACAGCTCTAAGCAGGGGTTTCACAGCCCAATATATCAAAATGGCGGGTGGGGGCGGTCGGCCTCGTTCAATTGGAGTGTGGTTAATTGATGGATTGGGAAATGAAACGACATTAGGCTCGTCCTAGGTGTGCTTGATGATGCAGTTTATGTAGGGCAACGAAGAGGACGAGGCAAAGCCCGGCCTCGCTGGGGCTCGCGGTTTGCGCTTAAGCTGTCAACTGCCTTTGCTGCATGGGTGTGTCGTGGGTGTGTCGTGGGTGTGGGTGCGTGCCTGTTTGGGGAGGCCGTCGCGAGGTGAGTTAGTTTACTTTGTAGTGTTAGGCGGGTTAGATGGATAGACATGAGCACTCTACGAAGTAGTGTACAAAGTATGAAGCAGGCGAGGAATACTTCGTACTTGGCCACAACATTCATAACTTTCAATGCCTCTACGAAGTACACCATCCTCGAGCTGTTATTCTTGCTCACCGACTGGATATCAATTGATTTCCGAATTAATTGGGCTCCAGGGGATAGGAGAGCCATTAATAGGGATTGATCCATCCGCGCCCAATTGCCCTCTGATTGCGCCAATCTACGAATAGGGATCAATATCAATAGCACCCTTGTAATAGCCCTGGAAGTGCTAGTCAGGAGACGAAGACTTCAATTGAAGACGCTATTACTTCGTAGAAAGTACTTCGTAGGAGCTGGCAGCCCCCTTTGCAGTTGATACTTCGTACTTCCCCAGGCACGCACTTCAGCCAAGATGATGATCTTCCGTGGAAACCCTTTGGTACAGGAATAAACTTATGATGCCAAGTAAAACTACAGGTACGATTACGCGTAACACCGCTCAATTGGTCCAGACGAATCAGACTGTTCTAATATCAATTCCCAAGACGGCGAGGTGGAGGTGTGCAGCCAGCCTGCATTTAGGTGAGCTGTTTTGAGACCCCAGAAGAGCAGCCAGCACATTGATGGCCAGGCCAGGCCAACTTCGTACACTGCACTTGACTTCAATGGTAGCCAGGCCGCTCACTAAAATAACCAGGCCAAACCCAAACCCAAACCCAGGCCACCGGTGCCCCTCCCTCCTTACAACGCCGATCAATTGATGCCGCCTGGCAAATCCACAAGGCCAAGCGCCAATCGCCGAAAATGGTCCAAGCTCCTCAAATTTTCCACCCGAAGAAAAAAAAAAAAGAAGCACATTGAATAACCTCAGCCTTCTGCTCGTCACACCAGACCAGACGACGGCCCCCCTCCACCAAGCGTAACCACCGGCGCGGTTCCTAGACCGGGACACCCATACACATACGCCAATCGCGAACCGTAGTGTCCCTCGGCCGCCCTCAATTCCCCCTTTTCCCGCACCGCCGCGTCTTCCTCCATAACCACATCAGCCCACCATGGCCTCGGCCGCTCGTCGAGGGCTCCTCGTCCCGAGGACGGCCCTCACGCCCTTGTCCCGAACGTATAACTCCGCCTTGCGAACCGGCCCCGCGACAAGTCTTGCGTTGGGGACGGCGCTGCAGCTGCGCATGGTGGGAAGCGTGAGGGACATGGTCCGTACGACGCAGGCCAAGCTCCAGAAGGAGGTGAAGAAGGGCGATACCCAGGCACCGACGCCGTCTTCCGAGATGCAGGCGATGACCGACCAAATGCGGAATCGCATGCTTTTACCTGGTGTGTAATTCCCATGGCCTATCTTTGTCTTCTTTTTTCTTACCTCGTCCCGCGTCTATCTGCCCTCCGCCTCTCCTTTTTTTTTTTTTCGCACAGCCGAACTAACCTCGAAATCTCCCAGGCACATTCGTCGCCCTCCCCCTCTCACAATACCCCCGCCAACCTCTCTCCTTCCTCAAATACCTCTGGGCCACCACCCGCAGCACCTGGGAAGCCCGCCTGATAACCTGGGGCTACCGCCTCCAATCCATGCCCAAGGGCTCCTTCCGCCCGGCCTTCAAGCCTCAAACCCGCCAGATCGTCCCCACCGCGAAAGCCCTCCACCGCCGCCTCAACGAAGCCCTAGCCGCCGGCGACCTCGTCGCCCTCCGCGAGGTCTGCCACGAGCCCTTATACGACATCCTCTCGCGCACCGTCGACTCCCGCAACGCCAAGCCCGGCGCCAAGAAGGAGACCCTGGAGTGGGAGGTCGTCGAGTACCACAACTCCTGGAGGCTTCCCCGCCTCAACTACCACCGCGTCACCTTGATCCCGGAGTCGAGGTACGGTCAGCAGACTGCTGTCGTGACTTTCGATACGACGCAGAGGCTGACGAGGCGGGATGCCGCGACGGGCGAGGTTATCAAGGCGGGTACCAAGGCGCAGCGGAAGAGGGAGAACTTGGTGCTCATGAGGGCCGTGGATGGTAGGAATTATGTGCCGGAGGAGTGGAGGATATGGGGCTTTGTTCCCGAGACGACGCTCCATGCTTGGGAGACGATGGAGAAGGGGAAAAAGGCGCTGCAGACTTCGAGTCTGGCGAAGAAGGCGAAAGAATTTGGTGCTGAACTGAAATAGAAATGAAGAAGAAGAAGAAGCTGGTGTATCTAAGGATGTATAGTTTCGTGTACTAGTTCCTGAGGGAAGGTGGCATAGGTATGATAGTGACTAGGGACACACTACTCCTGTATAAGTATAGAATCTGTATAAAACAAGCAACAAGAATAAATCTACATTTCAATAATTTGCATGTTGAACAAGATGATGACGACGATCAACTACTGTGAGGAATCACGAAAGATCTGCCTTGAGACAATGGTGTGTGCGCGAGTTCGCGTGTGCGCAGCAATATTGATGACTTTCAAACTTGGCATGCGCAATATTGATGACTTTCAAACTTGGCACTATCAACTACTCCTTCATAGGACCCTTTCGGGAAAATGTGGTATAACAAAACGCTAGTCATGGCTGGATCCACAGATCCTGTGGTGACAAAAACGAAACGAACTTAAGCACGCAATCTTCCCAAAACCCCCTATCAATCACTCCTCGCTGGCACCTTCTAAGAAGAAATGCCCGCTTGCTGTCAGGTATGAAAGCCTTGCCAGGCAAGGCAAGTCGAAGTTGACACGCAGGCTCTTAAAAGAACTTGCCAGCCTTCTTCGAAAACGACACCTCGTCTCCCTCCTGGTCTGATGAGCCAGCAGCACTACCCTCAACAACAGCCGGGATAGGGCGGTCGAGAGCATCGAACCGCACCCCATTCTTCTTAGCCAAGCACCAATGGACACCTAGCCTCAGACCGGAAGCGGCAAGAGCCCAAAGTATGCCACCTACGGGAGCAGCAACAAAAGCGCCGAAAACGGCCCAGTCGCCCGTCGTAAGACCCTGCTCGATGAGGATGAGGCGGCCGCCCTTGTAGGCATCGCCGTAATAAACCGTTCCGAACAGAAAAACGGTAAAGATACCGCCGAGTCCGCCGACGACAACCTCGAAACCACGCCACCACCAGAAAAATCGGTCAGAGAGACCAATGACTAGGACGGGGACGACAGCGGCCGAGACAAGATCAGAAATGAGGTAGATCTGGAGAATAGAGGGCGCCTTGAGAGCAAGGATGATCGTGGGGATCATGACCAGGATAACCATGGCACGGATATACCAAATGTTGAGGCGGTTACGAAAGAGATCGTTGGAGGCAGACGATACCATTCCGGACTGGATGCTGTCAAAGGCAGCAGTGGACATGGAAACGACCATGACGAGAACGATACCGACAACCCACGAGGGAAGTTGGTTCAGCAAGAGGAAGAAGGCGATGGAGCGGTTGTCCTCGGCCGAATCACCGGGGTAAGCTCCAGACCAGGTAGCAATGAGACCAGTGCTGCCGACCAGGGTCAAAACTATGCAAATGATGACTACTGCGACGGTGACGCCGACCCATAGGTCCTTGTCGGTTTTCGAGGCAAACGTGCGCAGCCAGAGGGTGGAAAGGAAGAAGTCGTTGGTGAGAATGCAAACAGGTAGGATGTAAAGCAGTTGCCATCCCAAAGTTGAGGC
>JUDQ01000109.1:57034-92038 GCA_000812075.1 Scedosporium aurantiacum
GCCTCGTCCATTCGGTCAAAACGAAACCTTCGGGGCATCGCCTCCGGATAATGGGGCCGAGAGCAGCAAAGGCGAACAGTGGCAGCGACGACGACAGAGCGTAGATTACAACTCCCTGGACGCCAGCGATGGTGGCAAGTTCAGGATATGCGAAGAGAATTGCAGAACCAAGGACTAAAGTAGTTAGTATTTCCCAGAGCGTATTAAAAGGGAGGGGGAATGAAGACGACGGAGGGTCAGTCGGAGCGGCAGCACGTTTCCCACGCAAGCATTAACTTGATCGAGTATTACGGTACAATCTCAGCTTCGTTTCCGCAGACAGACGTAATCTCCCAGGCCATCCAAACGAGCAAAGGTCAAAAAGGCCCTCGTGAAGACGCCTTCCTAGGAATGAACTAGGAGGGGCGTTGACAACACGGCAACTGACCAACTCGTGGGGCTTGGGGTGGATCCAGTCATCTACTTCAACTCGGCGCCCGTAGTGAGCCGCAATCGCCTACTCGCTGGCGAAATCTGCATTGCCTAAACCACAACCATCGAGATCTCTTATACGAGACATTCTCGGGAGGGTAGTGGAGAAAGCGGCATTTGCAGTTTCTGCCAGGCGAGAAGGCGATGGTTTATGATCTTGGGAAACCAACCTATATGTCAGCGTTCGCAAAAGGAGGCCAGAGCCCAACCTCATTTTCAGAGGATAGTTTGGGGTTTCCGGAGTGGGCAGGGGTAAGTCTGCGTCCGCAGGACCGCCCGATGCTGGGAGCCGGACAGAACTAACTGTTCCGGGTTGACGGATTAACTCCCCGTTTCTGAAGAGTGAAGCACGCTGCTCCTCGGATACACTCAGGCCGTGCGTTGTGTGATATTCGCTTGCTGCCGCTCTGAATCTGAGAGAGAGAATAATGATTGGGCGAACACCTTTCTCGACGTGCTTTTCAAAACTCGTCTAGAGAAGGGGATTGTTCCCAAGTTGCTGATGTTTGCTGATTTCTCTACTCACCAGCGGCGACAAAGTTGAAGGCTAGTGGAAGAGCTGTAAAGAGAAGTTAGTTTGAATGTCCGTTAGTCTATACAAGACGAGGGGGAACCAAATTCGAGCTTGACGAGATCGGGGGGTTGAGCTAGGGGAGGTAGAGCAGGCGGGCTGAGAAAGGCTTCCCAGTGATCACGGTTCGCTTCGGTATCCGGGGAGCAAGAGTCGGGACCACCAAGCCGGCCTTCGCCTTTCCCAATGCTCGTCAAGCCAGTAGACGCATGCTAACCCTTTTGAGTTCCATTGCCAGCAAGGAAGGTGTCCTTCGACTTGGTCATCTTCCAGGCAAGGACGGTTCCCATGACCCTAGAAAAGCAAGTGTGGTTAGCAGCATGATAACCTTGTACACACAAGCAAACCAAGCTAAGGCCAAAGCTTTTGCCCGCAGAGAAGCCGTGGTCGAGGGGGAGCTCTTGGGCTGGCGAAGAGAGACGACCGTACAGAAAGAGGCCATAAGTGAGGTAGATAAGGGCGTTCGACGCCTCAGAAGATGGTTGACCCATGGTTAATGCTGATAGATATCTCTGAAAGTAAAGCAAGAAGCTACAAAGTATAAAAATGAGGTCTGTTGACCCGAAAGGGCACGAGTTGATCACTCGTAGTATAATGCGAGGTTAGAACAAGAATGAGGGGGAATATGTAGTGTTGTGGAGATGCTCTGGTGGATATTCGTGGACGCAACAGTGAACGACATCCAGTAAAAAGTGCAACAATACGAAGTGACAACAGGAGAGACGCTCTTTCCCTCTACTATTTATATTATTCAACAATTTCAACAGCTGAAAATGTACGAAGTTACAAAACTGTACTTAAATTTGGGGTTCGCTCCTTCTGACTCTTTCCCCTCGTGAAAATCTCAAAAAAAAAAAAAAAAAAAGCCAAGCCCAAAAAAAATTCTTCACTCACACCATCAAGTTGCTTCCCATTAGTGCATGCTACCTCCTCCATCTTGGCGCTATTACCTGTGTTTGACCAAACCTTCACGTAAGAAAAGCCCCGTCCTGGGCTAAGGCCAAGCTTGCAGAGCCCATTCCTTGTCAACAGCTCCTCGCCGCGAAATGCGACTGTCGAATCGGAGGGCAGCCCACGTCTCATCGGGCATAGTGTGGGGGTCCCCATCCATCATGAGTATCCCCAATCACCTTCTCCCTCGCCGAACCTGGTGATGCTTGGTATAAGACATGGGTTCTGAGCCGATGATAGACGACTATTCCTGTTTTGTATGTGGTTTCCCGTTCCACGACAGCACGGGATGTGCCTCGGTGTCGTGATGCGTATCCTAGCGTGGGGACTGGTTAGTATTGATCAGAAAATGAATGTGAGCATTGCAAGAAGTCGGTTCTGCCATTCTTCTTCCTGCTTCCGGCTCTGTTTGTTAGCTTCGCATCATCTACGTAGTTGCTGGTTGGACGAAGGGACTTCTGCAACATCGCAAACGCCGGCTGCCAAGTTTGCTCCAGCTCCCAAGCAAGTATAAGAAAAGAAACCATAGACTACTTCGAACCATAATTAGGCAAAGAAACACAGGAAGGCCATTTGATGTTTGCAAGCTTATCAACCGTATTAAAGACTGGAACGAAGTGACTATCCTCTCTGCCTCAACACCTAATTTTAGAACGCCGCCGTTTAGTTTCCAACGACTCCCCGCCATGCATGCCTCAATGTCTTGCCACCTAGACCAAACTGCTCGAGTCAAATAAAGAAAAGAAAAGAAAAAGGCAATCTGATAACCGGTGTTTTCGCTTCCCCAAAGCCATCAATGATTTCTAATAGAAATCAGAGGAGAGAATAAAAGCGGAAACCTCGGTGAACCTTGTTGCATCTTGTGATCGAAGCCAGGCAAAAAGCCATTGGAAGATGCAAAGGTATTGTCGTAAAGAGAAGCCCCGTTGTGCTAAGAAGGAAATAAGGAAAGAAAACACGAACCGAGAGGATAGAAACGTGAGGATGTGCAAGGTGATCGTTGAGGTTGATGCTGGGGACATCGATTGCGAAACCTCGAAAAAGAACACGAAAAACAAAAAGAATCAGAGCTGCTTGCATACACCCGAATAGCCTCGTGCCACGCTGTCAAAACATATGGGAGCCTTGATCAGTTACCCTGGAATCGCTGATGAGGGGGCCTGACTCCGTTACCCGTGCCAGGTGGCCGAGCCAAGACAACGTCCCTGGGAGCGTTCGTGAAATGACCGAGATGCGAAGCCGGGTGGCTGAGTTGAACTTGGTGGCCGACACCGACAGGAGAGCCAACGCTGGAGATGCCATGCAACATGTTTGCGGCGGCAGCACCCTGAGCCGCAGAAACAGCTAGGCGAGAGAGGCTAGCGCTAAGGTCGTCTCCATGCGTGGGAGGCTGGGAAATGTGCAAAATGGGCCGCGGTGCTGGAATTGATTCCTGGTGAGGACCAGAGATGGGATTGCCATGCGAGTATCCGTGAGGGTAAATGCTGGTCTGCAAACCATTATACAAAGCCACTAGTCTCGCCAACTGCTCCTCCTGTGCACGAAGTTCCGCAACAATACGACGTTGCGTGATAGTGATGCTGTCCGGCTGCGGCTCGATTTCCAGAAGAGTGTTCATAGACTGACCGGGTCCAGGCTGGACTGGTCCAGCAATGGCTCTGTTAGCGCCCTGGGCATAGGGAGGAATCGGCGTCGAAACAGCCCGCTGGTTCTGGTTTCCAGGCGGCATGTTTGACACGTTCGACACGTTCGAAGCGTTCTGCCTGGACTGGCCGCGAACCTTTTTCGGCTCAACTTTTACGGCAAATCCCCGAAGTCTGTGACCGTCCTATATCGCAAGAACGCCATTAGCAACCATCCTGGAAGAAGTCACCGGACGAAGAATGTTGTAAAGAGGACACATTTGTGTTCGATCACTTACCAGAGTAGAACAAGCCACCGTGCACTGATCATGGTGGGACAACTCGACGAAAGCGTGGGAACCACGGTCCTTGCGGTTAATTCTGATACTCTGAGGATGAATGTCCACCGAGTTGAAAAGAGCTCGGATTTCAGCCTCGGTCACGTCCACGGGGAGGTTACCGCAGTAAACCGAACGGCGGTCTCGATGCATCTCCTGCACGGCTGGGGTGCCATTTGGCATTTGGAACCTGGATCTTCCGCCATCCTGATGTCCATTTTGCTGTCCACTGGCCTTCCGCTCCAAGGCCGCTTCGTCATAGTGTACAGCGCCGTACGGAGGTTTAAATACCTAGAGCATTGTACACGTTAGGCTTCGTTTCTCGCCAGAAGATGATCAAGTTCCATGAAAGGAAAGGTGCGTGGTGGTGTGTGTTTGGAGTGGGTGCAAATCAATACTTACCCGAGCCAAATCGCGAGTTTCGTCCCACTGCTCAAATTGAACCCTGATTCCATATTCATGCTCCAAAAGATTGGCCAATCTACCGGGGGCAACATCAACAGTGGCCGTTCCAAGGCCTTGGATGGCTACCGAAACCTCCTCGACCGTGATGAGGGTCCCATCGAGCCGATATACAAACCAAAATACTATTCTAATATCAGCAGCTTGTCTAAATCGGGTGGCGTCTCGAGTCATATACTTACATTTGCTATTCGAGCGCTCAATGCGAACCGCACGTCCGCAGACAGTCTTGCCTCGAGCTCCTTCCAGGGCCTTCTCGGCTTGTTCGATTTCCTACAACTAAGTTAGCATTTCTTCCGCGAAAGGTGACTCGCCAACGTTCTAAAGCCTTACATGAAACTGAACAAATGCAAACGGGACCTTGCCGATCCCCGGGGGGCGCTTAACTTTTACAAAAGGAGCGCCCCAGGGAGCGAACAACTCTTTCAAACCCTCGTGAAGTTCACTGTCGGGGGCAGAAATGAGCAAACTAAGAGAACGAAAAATTAGTATATTTCTTTTCATTGTCCTAGTGTCAGGCACTGAAATTGTTGCTTACTTCGCTACAAACAAGCAAGCCTTTGTCGGGTAAACATCCTGCGCGTCAAACTTTCGATCCTGCGCTTGAAGAGCGCGGCGAACACTGCTCGTCGAAGGGCTATTTTATCCATTAGTCGGGGTCCTGAAAAAGGCCGTACTGGAGAACATACCTCGAGGCAGTATCAATGAGTGTACCAGATTGCGAACTTCCTGCATCCTGGCCAGAGACCGGTCCAGCAAATTCCTGGCCAGAGGCCGGTCCATCAGAGCCCTGGGGAGAACCGGAACCTTCCTTCGTGTCCTCAACCTTAGCGTGGTACATTTGGACGTAAAAGGGCTCAAGAATGCCACGTGGAAGGTTTGCTGTGGTAGGTCATCAGTACTAATATTGGACTGGAAAGATAGAAAATCCCCCGTGAAGATGGGTCAAATCCTTCCAGGAAACAAGGTCACACTTACCGGGCGCTTCTGACACAGTTCGGCGTTGAGCCGACCTCAGGGACTCCGCGATAATATCGAACTCATCGGGTACGTCATCGGGCGAAGCCCAACCCGAGATCTCTCGTTCGCTAGGTTCTAGCGGTGCAAAATAGTCCATGTTTCTCAAGGCCGAAACAGTGAGCCAACTGTCGCTGACGGCGTTAGCTCGCATCATCTTGGATTATAATCTGTCTGCCCCAACAAAGAGAGAATTGATGGTGATGGTTGTGATGATAGACGGGGTAAGAATGATGAACTATCCGATAAGGAGAAGCGATAGAGGATGGGGGAGTTGCGTGATGATATATTATTTGGTGGTGGTTTGGGGAAAGGGGATAAAACAAAAAGGGGGAAGAGGTTGGATCCAAGGGCAAGTCAAGTTGCCTCGAGGACCTGGAGCTAGAGAAATTCCCAGGAGTGTAGAGGGTGATTGTGACAGAAGACAGAAACGAAAGCCTTTTTGGATGACTGCCGCGAGAGCTCACCAAAGGATCGTGCCTTGGGGAGGGGACAAGACGAAGAAAAAGAAAGGATCCATACCGTGAAGAGATGCGGATAGAAACAACTCGCTCTACGCTCTACGTGATTCCACGCGACGACTTCGTCTGACCTTTAGAAATTGTGAATAAAAAGAAGAGAAGAAAAAGGAGATGCTGTTACCAGATAAGTAGCAGGAAAGATGTAGAGATGTAGGGGCAAAGGCGTAGAACTCAAAGAGGAAGCCCTCAGTGGTCAACTTCAAAGCCTTAATGACAGAGTAGTGAAGAGGTTTGGGTTGGTGACTTTGGGATTGAGGCTTGAGTAGAATAAATACGGGAGAGTGAAAGAAAAAGTAGGGCGAGGTGACCACTTGGCTACTGTGAAAAAGAAATGTACTCACTGAATAGCTTGAGATATAGAAATTAATGTTCCGTGGTATGATGGGGATGGCTTCTTTGGCACGATCCAAAAGAACTTTGAGGAGAGAAAAGGATGAAGTTTGAGGATGGCTATGGAGAATGTGAGAAAAATATATAGAAAAGCTCTAGGTCTCCAAATCAGTGAAAATTTCCCTCTGGCCTGGAGCAAGGGCTCGCCTCACTATTTTCATTTTAGATCACTGGAGTTGTGATTTACGAAATCACTGGAGCAACAATGGTTTGTAGAAGCTATCATGCTTGGTTATGGAGAGGAAGGTTCGACTCTGTCCTGCTCTATGGACCTCACCTGGTACCACCTACCACCAAGCAACAGTCAATTCCCTTGTGAGAGATCATCATGGCTGGTTTCGATCCACAGAAATACCAGAGACCAAGCAAGTAGTCCCGGAGTTTGCTCTTTGCCCCAGACATGATGGCATTAGGACTTGAAAATTGCAGTAATGGCATGTTTCCTGTGGTTTTGCGAGATGAATTCCTCGAATATTCTTGCGGACACAACCACACACGCAGACACACGTCCAGTATCCAGCGAAGATACTAGTCTTGTCCTTGAGAAAGGGGCCATTTGAACTCGAGTTGTTCTTGGAAAGTCTTCCTATAATATTTCTACAGTTAGATACAAGCTATTGACTTTTAAATTGCCGGTATAAGTTGGTATCTCGAGACCAAAACAGATCGGTGAGGTTCGCTGCTGGACTTACAGCCAATCCAGACAACCTTCTTCGAGTTTCACGGTACAATATCCATTTCAACGCAACAACCAACACGTAAAGTCAATGGACATATTTCAATAATTTCTGTAATGTTAATCTCTTGTCGGGAGAATCAACTTGTTGTTGTTGTTGTTGAAAGGTCTGAGGTTGCCCACCAACACGAAGGGATGTCGTTGTCGTCGTCCATGTCACGTGACCTATCTCGGAGCCGAGGTGGGTCCACCTTTTTGGAAGTTGAGGTCTTGCACCTCACTGCTTCGGACCTCAGGTCGCGGACCAGACTCTCCGGATCGAACCGCCTCTCCCCCAAACCACATTCCTAGGGACTCTGTCCTGGGTAATGGCACGGATTAACCTCTTTGGACTTTCTGTATCAGCTATGGACTAAGCTCGAGCCGTCCTAGGTGTCCCTCGAAACCTGCAGCAGACACATTTTCCTACTGCCTGCGATCATACGAAGACCCCCTCCTCAACGGCGCCATGCGGCCGACATTTCGTTTATCTAGGGGTTTCGTGGGGAGGAGTATAGATGAGCTAAAACGATACACTCAGATTGGTACGTTGGCCCCGCGCGACAGCAGCGAGACTCCTCCGAAACCCCAGAACTGACCCAAAACCCTCGTCATGGCAGCCATCAATCTCGAAGCTATCCGCGGCCCTCAGGGCCCATACGCCCTCCATGCCTTCGACAACCCCGAGTCCGTGAAAGAATGCAAAATACTATCCGACGCCGATATCGGCGGCTTCTCCCAGAGCCATCTCGAATGGCACCCTCCCGAATCCTCCCAGCAAACCACCACCGGTCCCAAATCCCCCCGCCCCTCGACCCTCGACCTCCCCCAAACCGCCGGCTACGCCCGCTTCCACGGAGCGATATCCACAGAGCTCCCCAAAGACCGCCCCGAGATCCAGCGCACGGGCTACGCTGCCTGGCGTACGCCCGACCGCAAACCCACCATATTTGGGCGCAGCTACTGGAACATCGACCCCTACGACTACCTCGCCATGCGCATAAAGTCCGATGGCAGGAGCTACTTTGTAAACGTTCAAACAGAGTCCATCGTGCAGACGGATCTGCATCAGCATCGCCTCTTTGCGAAGCGGCCCGGCCAGTGGGAGACTGTGCTGATTCACTGGAATGATTTCGTGAGGACGAACCACGGCATGGTGATCGAGCCGCAGACCGAGATTCTGAGGCAAAAGGTGAAGAGCATAGGGGTGGGGTTGACGGATAGGATACCGGGGCCGTTTGAGCTTTGCATTGAGAGGATATGGGCTACAAATGATCCGGAGGAGGCAGATACGGAAGATGCGCCACCCATGAGCATGGGAAGCTTGAAAACGCGCTCGGGAGAGAAGGTTGGGTGGAACCCCAGCTCGGAAGAGCCAAACGCAAAGGAATGAAATGGAGTATGTGTGTATATTTTGGGAACGGTTAGAATACTAGATAGAGCCTGCCGCACCTCATACTTGATGGTCAAGCACTGTAACATATGAATATCCCCCTAAGTTGACCTTTATTATCATGCTACTGTGATGTTCTACTTCTTGTCTAGCCAATTCCACGATAGATCAATTGCTACCACCTAATGGACAGCCATCGATGGTGAGGCTGTGCGCGCCGACATCTCACGGCGGTGGCCAAAAACTAGAAAGGTGACACGAAAAGAAAAATGTTTGAAGGTCTGTCCAATTGGTTTCTATACCGAATCTCCAACGCGAACAAATGCCTCCCGTCAACCTTGCCCCCCCCAAAAAATAAAGTACAAAATAAAAGGAAATCAAAAAAAAGGATACTCTACATGTGAGGATTTTGCCAAAAACCACCTAATACGGGTCCCGATGCGGGCGTGACGTGATCTCAAATGGAATACTCTCCTCTAACTGCTTCAGACGCATCCCATGCTTAGCCTTAATCATAGCAACCACCATCTCATTATGCGGGCAGGGTATGCCCAGTTGTTTCCCTCTCCTGATGAAATATCCGTTGAAGGAGTCGATGTCGACATTCCGACCTTGTGACACCACGGCCGCCATTCGACTCGGGGTCGGTTTCATGGACCGAAGTTTTGCGAGACACACTTTCCTCAGGGACTCTCGCTCGACCATGTTCCGGATAAGGGGGGAGTTCTGAACCTCAGGGAGTGCGGCAACCACGTCCTGAATCTCGTCTAGGAGCATCATCATGAGACTCATACCCCATTTGATCTGGGTAACCTCGTCGTATCGGCAGCCTACCACGACGCAGACCGGTTCGACCACGGCTGTGAAGATCATTGCTTGGAACTTGACGTGGAGCCATTTGTGGAACGGCGTTAATTGGGCGTTTAAGTGCAGGGAGGTCTTGAAAGAGCTGATGAGATCGGCGGCGAGCGGCGACTCCTTGGGTGGCTTGGAGGACTTGGGATCGAGAGGAACGAGACATGTCTTTAGTTCAGGAAGCATGTGGATCTCGCCCTTCTCCGAGCTAGAAGAGGACGGCTTGTTGAACGTGGAAGGATTCCGATTCCGGCGGAACCGATCGGAAGCCAGGTGACCAAGCACATATTCAGGCTCGGCGGCGCCCGTGCCGCCAAATACTTTCTCGCTCAGTTCCTCGGCAACTCCCAGTCCATCATGCATCAGACAGAGCGCGGTTTCGCTGTCGACTCGGTGTTTTAACTTCTGCATTTGCTTGACGCAGTCAACCGCTGGCCCAGTAGTCACTAGGTTGCTGATACGTCCTTCTGAAACGGTCCCGCGATCTGCCTCTTGTTCTTTAGACCCCCTCGTAGAGCCTTGCCTGGAACCCGCACGCCCGTGGTTTGGGTTGAACTCCAAGTCTACAATCTTGTTGCGAGTAGGTTTCAGAAGATGAACTGAGTCGTAGAGAGGTTGCAACTCGAAGGCAAGGAATCGAGCTTTGGCGTCCGTGCCTAGTATGTGCAGCGTTCGGGGGGCATTGGTATCACCGCTTCGGTCTCGGGAGACAACAGGAGGAACGTGGAGCTCAAGAGAAGGGCTTGTCTTTTGCAACGCCCACATGCCATCGCCACCTCGTGTCCAGAGGGCTGAGGGTGGCTCGTCTTTAGCTGATGTATTGGTAGTAGAAGTTGGAGGGAGATTTGTTCTGGAAGTTCGTGTCGGTTGAGCGGAGGGGAGTAAAGGTGGTCTAGATTGGTGAAGAGTAGAGGGTTCTCGTTCGGCAGCGTTGGTGCCAGTACGGGAGCTTGATGGGGAGTGTGTCCGGAAGAATCTGACGGGTTGAGATCCAATGGCCGCCCGGCCCACGCCAGTGCTACCGTGGAAACATTGTCTGAGGATCTGAGGTATCCGAGCAGTTGCCCGGCGGTCTGCTAGGCTGCTAGCCACAGTGATAGTGAAATGGGACTGGATGGTGGATCGATCGTGGCCCAGTTGACCACGGGGAAAGAACCCAATGATCTGAACACAGGCGATATTAATGGATTAGGAGCATAGTCGTCGAAAAAGAACGCCGCCACATGTCGTTTTAAAACGTGCGATTCGGGTTCGTCGTCAAGATGGGTCAAGATTGTCGGGAAGGCTCAAGGTTGATGGAGACAAATTCGGATTTTTCCCGCTTGACAGTGGCGCGTCTGATTTTCAGTTCGGAAGGTGACGGATGAGCAATTTCGGTTGCTGCAATTCGTCGACCAAAATTGAATGCACAATCTAGGTCGGGCAAACGGGGTTGGGAAAGCTCGGTTAAATACATGTTGGGGGCCAAATGAAGATTCAATAGTGTTTTCTCACCAACCAGCACTAGGAAGCCCTCACACTCGCTTCAACATTATTGCTCAACAACCATCCAGCTTTTCGTCCAACAACCCTCTGGATTCTTTTCTTTAAGCCAAGATGTCCGTTAAAGACATCTCACCGGACCTTGACAAGCTCGAGGCGCAGCTTAACAAAGTGGAAGCCGCTATCAAACCGCTGCTAGAAAATATTTCAAACTCGACCCAACTACCCTTGGTTGATAGGGCCAAATTGTTTACTTTAACCAACTATGCTCTTGAGAGCCTATTATTCTGTAAGAGGGCCTCCCCAGCTTTGGGCGACATCATTCTGACAATTAGTAGCCAGTCTCAGACTCCAAGGCGCTGATGCGCTCAACCACCCAGTCTTCACGACAGAGCTCAAGAGGGTGAAGCAGTACTTTGACAAAATAGAAGCAGCTGAGAATCCTCCGCAGCCCAGGACACAAAAGGTTGACACCGAGGCTGCTGCAAGGATGATCAAGGCTGGCCTGGTACGTTATGCACATTCAAGTTTATTTCAAAGTTGGAAAACATTGCTAATTGATAACTCAATAGTCGGATGATCAAGCACTGAAGAACAAGCTAGCAGAGCAGATCGCCAAAGAGAAGGCAAAAGCATTCCTCACCCGTATTGGCAAGAGGCGGCCAGACTCGGAACAAAGCAAGGACGCGCCCACGCCCACGCTTGAAGGCAAGAGCAAGAAGCAAAAAAGGAGCAAGCAGTCGTAGTTTTCTATCTCAAGCATCCTGGAATAATTTTATATGCTGCATAATGGCAGTAGGCCGTGCTAATGGCGATCTAATGGCAATCCTCGGGGACAGGAGATAGGAATGAGTATTGCCACAATCCTGCGACTATGGATTGTCGGATACACACATCAGGGACGAGGTGACGATATCACTCCCTGGGATCCGATTCCGGGATAGAACCAGAAGAACCAAAACGAATAGCCTCGTTCAGATGATTATACGAGGCGCGTTTACTTCTTGGAGGGAGGCCATGCGAGACCCTGAGAGAGATGAGGGAAGAGCAGAGGTGAAGTAGAAGTACTTGTACAAGCATGACATCTTTACGTTGATGAATAAATGCAAATAACGAGGCTTATACTGCCAACATTCTATTGGCCTGGCTGGCAGGCCAATGACCCACGCCCTGTTGCCCCCATTCTTCCATGAGCATTTTTACTAGGAATACATGCTCAGGTGCTGTACTTCGTACTCAGTAGTGTCCTCCTATTGGAATGGGTCAGTGGAGCCGTGCTGGTTTGGCTCCAACTTAGCTGGCTAAGACCCTATGAATGCCCTGGCCCGGCCAGTGTCTGTCCACCTCGGTCGAAATCCAGCTCCAATTGTGAAACGATCAAAGAACATTGAAGCCACGCCATTCTTTCTTCTCCAGGGATAAAGATCCACGCTCCACCAGTCCGTTTAGCCAGGGGGAACATTGATGTATTGATGTTTGCTTGGCTTTTATTATAGGCACCCAGGCTCTACCCGATCAAGCCTGGCGTCGTCTTCATCGACAGTATTCCCCTTTCTGGACAGCTGCAATCACCCTTTCGACTCTTCGGACTCCCACTCTCCACTTCGTACTTTAACGAAGACTCGGAGCTCTCTTCCGCTATCGTAACAGGAAAACATGAGAAAGAAAAATCCAAAAACTCCACTGTGAATAGAGCTTCCGGCTCATGTTATTATGATTTTGTGGAACTGACATGGGTCAGATACATGGTTGTTGGAATCCAACATAAAGAGGCAATTGATCGTTTTTCCGAGACAATTTTAGATATTTAACACTGACGTATGTCGTACAAGATCCCTTCTTGGACGTCAAATGTGAAGTAATTCCCAAATTTTCGAATGATCCTTACCACCATTACCACCGAAATTCATAGTCTTTGCCATCCTAGAGATCTGATAGCTCCCTAAAATCCAAAGCTGTGCATTGGACGGTAATATGCCACCTAATTTGATCGGCGTTTTCAGGACATTCCCGTTAGAGCTCTTCCGAGTAAACAACGGCCTTACGGTCCGGCTGCGAGCCTGGAAGCCGCGGCGTCATGTTTACGATATCTTCGCGGAGAATGGCGTCGTCGAGCCGAAGGCGCTTAACCCTCTGAAATACGTAGGCGAGTGGACTACTGTTTAGTTCCTAAATGCACCAAAGCAATCGACCAATGTCCGTAAATATCTCGCTGACTTGTGCTCCAGCTCCAAACGGCGCGTCATTACGGCCGAACACACCATACCAGCAGAGCTTGGTGTCCTGGCGGTTTAAAGGCGATGGAGTGATTGTGTATTCGGTACCGAAAGGTGGGCCACATTTCTAAACTTTTCCACCAGACGTATCGACAATCCTCATCAACGACGCCGTCACTGCTCGATGAATCGGCTCATTCGTTGGTCAACGAAGTGTCTGTTCGTGACTGACAACTGTTAGGAACAACGCTCCCTGACGACCTACTTCTCGTCCATGAGCGAACAGACCACTACTCTCTTCAGCCAGCGAGGATAATGAGCATTGGCGGTAAGTGAGCACCCCCTAGCATCACAGTTATCGCCGTTTCTGACCTCCGGTGCTAGAACTTGATGAGCACATCACGCAGTTCCTGATGAGATGCGGTAGAGTGTTTACGAGAGACCAATGGCTCAAGGAATATCCGAAGGCGACTGAGTGGATCAAATAACTTCAGCCAACTGATACACGTGCACCTGGGAGGCCTGTCGCTCTAGGCCCTCTGTACCCTCCTCACTCATGCTCTGTCCCCAGCCTCCACTCCCTTTTTCTAGACGTAATACATTGATGAATGCCAACACGAAGCTATGGCCTTGTTGTATTCTCAAGGTTCTTGGCCGAAGTGCCTCGCTAGGCAAGACAAAATAGCCTTGACGCTTCGCTCGTACACATCCACAAGACAGATTCAAGCGCGAAGTTCAAAGTCGTCAATCCTCAGTTCGTAGTATATGCCAGCATCTATTAAGCTCAAGTCTGGAAGCGTGAAGAAAATAGATATTAACGAAGTCGGCGCTATCTAGGAATTTAAAAAACTATTTAATGAAAAATATTGATACAAGATTCGGCCACAGTCAACGGCCAGAAGCCTGTCCGTCTTGGGCCATCTCACCTCTCCATCCATGCCCCATCGACTCCTTCGTCTAGAGCGTTCTCGTAAGGGTGCCTGTCTAGCCAGTCGGCAACAGTTTCTTTGGTGGCATACTTGTCGTAAAACTCGTCCAACGACCGATTCAGATCTACCCAGGTGTCAATGTCACTTTGTAGTCAGTTCGGTTCGGTACAGCCTCACCATTGAGCGACATAGCGCGGGACGGTTGAAGGGAGAACCTAGCTAAGTACTCGTTGATAAGAATCAAGTGGGCCGGGATAGGAGTTCCTGTACATAGTCCGTCAGTCTAGGATGAGAAGAGCGTAAGGGACTTCACTACCTTTGGGGATGGTAAAAATAAAGGGCGCCTCGACACTTCCCCCCTCTTCTTCCCGCTCAATAGCCTCATCATAGTTCTGACGGATGATCTCCTGCATCGAAAAGGTATTGGGCTGCATGATCGCACCATTCGAAACTCCTATAATAATTGTTCAGTCATTTACGTCTAGACCAGGCTGTGGGGTATAATGAAGGAGATTCCCTACCCGATCCAGTGGCGTGCGGGTACACCCGGCCGTCTTCATCCACAATTACCCCTTCATCATGGAGATTGTCTGGATGGCTGTTGTATTCTCTGTGATCGTAGAGCCTCGACGCTGGGCGCGGGCTGTAGTAGTGTAGGGTGGCAGGAAAGGTGGAATAGATGGCCTTCACTGAGAAATATCGCTTACGAGGAGAGGCGAACGCAAGTCGGCCGGGACCGGGACGGAGAGTTCGAGCCACCCACACAATCATGTTGACGATGAAGGGTGCGCTGAAGGGACTTGGTGTGTTGGTCAATGACCAATTGGTTAGATGTTTTAAGCGATCAATTATCAATGAGAATTGTTCAACTGATCAGTTGGTTCGATTCTCCCAGTCGCAACGCACCCCACTGGTCCCAAAACCACCAGGTCTGTCTTCTGGCACTCTCAAACTACGATGCTGTGAAGCGCTATTGTCTAGGTGTGCTTTTCTAGTATGATATACCCTTGAATTTTACACGATGCCTAGTAATCTTAGTGCTTTCCGCTCAGTCCAAGATGGAAAGCGGATTCGGAGTTTCAATGACCTTGTAAATCCCGAGTGCTGACAGCTTCAATTTCAATTTGTTTCAAAAGCAAAAGGAATTTCCTAATACAATAATACTCGATACATCGATACACTCAATTGATAGATGTCAAGGTGGCTCTGGCTTCGTCTATTAATAGAGACTTGAGACCAACCAGAATGTGCACGTGATAAAACTTGGAGCAATCAGAGGGTGGCAATTCTAAGTCCCGGCTGGATCCCGGAAATAAGTACTTCGTAATAACTCGGTATACAAAATAATATCCGCTAAGCAGCTCCGAAAATCTTCGACCAACTTCCACCCATCTCAACATAAAAGAACACCTCAATCCTCCCGCCTTTCCGACCTAAACAACCACCAAAACCTCTCAATCCCCGCCAAATAATACCCGCACACAACATCCCACAAAAATGCCTCGCCGAAACACTTCTCGCTCCACGGGCATGCGCGCCCCCGCCCGTCCTACCGTCCCCGCGCAGGCTCCTCCCGCACAATCCCGACCTGCCGCCACGATGGCTGCTCCTCCTGCCCAGGCTGCCGCTCCCCCCGCGCCTGCGCCTGCGCCCGCGGTTTCCCAGGGCCCCGGCCTCTTTGGCCAGATGGCTAGCACTGCTGCGTACGTTGCCCCCCTCGAAGTCTTCCTGAAGCTGGCTGTCCTTTTTATTTTATTTTTTTTTTACGACGAGGAAGCTAACATCGATGATACGTAGTGGTGTCGCGATCGGTTCTGCCGTCGGTAATGCCATCGGTGGCCTCTTCAGCGGTGGCAGCTCTGCCCCCGCGCCCGTCGAGGCCGCTCCCGCCGCGAACGTCCAAACCCAGAGCCAGCAGGCCCAGAACAACTGCGCTGGTGCGGCACAACAGTTCACCAAGTGCATGGATGATCACAGTGGCAACATGCAGATTTGCAACTGGTACCTCGAGCAATTGGTGCGTCCATCGTCTTCCCATGACGTCTGTCATTATGGTTTTGGAGTTAAATGCTAACGTTTTGTTCTCTTTCATAGAAAGCTTGCCAGGCTGCCGCTAGCCAATACTAAGTGAAAAGAAATTGTGCAATAGAAGGAAATGGACTTGGGAGCGTTTAGGAATAATAACTTGATACGATATACATAGAACGGGCGGTGCAATTCGACTCTCCGCTTTCGATATTACATGAAAACTACTACAACTGTATAAATACAAATCTTGCACATGCCCACATCCTTATTCGTGTTACGCTCGAAGTGATGTTATATTGATGGCCTAAGGCGGCTCAGTCAAGCCCTAGTCCTCATCATCTGGGCGTGGTTCAAAGTTCAACTATTATATGTCAGTAATGGTTTACTCGCTTGGGAGGGTTGGAACGAGACTTACCGAGTTTCCGTTATAGAGTTGGTGGTCCCGCCTTCGCCGTTGTTCGGTATCATGTAGCGTCTGGACCCTTGCACCGGTAGTACGCGCTTGTTGCTGAGATCCCAGATCTCTCATCTCGATCTCCTCGTGAGCGGGGTTAGGAGGAGGACCGCTGCTGAAAAGGGTGGAAAAGAATGATATAATGAGGGTATATAGCCACGAAAAGAGACCTCCACTCCCACCCGCAGACGATTTTGATTTTCTCTGGACTGGAACTAAAACAAGCGTTGCCGAGGGCGATAGACCGAGGTCCTCTAGGCTATTGCCCTCTTCAGCTTCGTCAATGAGCCTTGTGGAGGTTGGCGACAGGGCAACTCTGAATCCGTAGGGGGCTTTGACATCCTCTTTCCGGTTCTGATCTACCCACTTTCGGATGTCGTCGAGAAGGGTTGCGGTATTTGGGAATCGGTTTCGTATCGTCGATCCGTCAAAAAGGCGAACAACCAGGGCCGTAAGGCGACTACTGGGTTTCGCTAGATTTGTCGTCGGCGCGGTGGCGAGGGCGGCAGGTACCTCACTAGACGTGGGTTCACGCACCGCCGCTTCCCGGGCCGCTCGGCGCTCGGCCTTATCGTCTTCGATGCGCTTCAAAATCCGCTCACGCTCCTCAGCTGCTTCTTTCTGCCTCTTTTTGATTTCGTCGGCGTGCTTCTTTTGTTCTGGGGTCCGATATTTGCCCGTGTCGTCAGACTCGGGGTGGTCCGGTTGTTCCTTTTCTTTCCCTTTGGCTTTCCGCGCGTAGGTCTCTAGTGCCTTCTTCTTGGCTTCCTCCCGCTGCCGATTCAGTTTTGCTGCACTCTCAGCTAAACGCGCTGCGTGTGAAGAACTGGAGTTACTCTCGGTGGTGGTCTGGGCCGTACTTGAGGAGGAAGGGGTAGGCCGTGAAGTCTCTGAGGCGGTCGAGACTTGTGGCTCGGGGTCTTGTTGTATCTCTGACGAAACCTGAGCTGGGGTCGTGGCAGTAGTACTGCTAGTGGCCGTGGTGGTAGTAGTCGCAACTGTAGTGGTAGCAGTAGTAGTAGAGGGGATAGACTCCTGTGCTGAAGATAGTGACGTTGGTCCTGGCTCTAGTAGGTCAAGCGCAGTCTTGACTCTGTTGGTAAAGTCTTCCTTCGATGTGCCAGCAGCAATATACTCTTTGAGCTGGCCATTTTTCAAGATGACGAGGGTGGGAACCTTAGGTATGGGGAAGATGGCAGCCAAATAACCCGCCTCTTCACTACCAGTTTTCAGCCGAAGGGCCACTGTCTTTGATGAGATGACATTATCAATCTATTGTTGAAGGTTAGAATCTGCCACGACAAGAGAAATTTACAGATTTATGTACTCACAGACTCTTCTTTCAAATACTCACTCTCCCAGGTTTTGCTTTCGTCGTCATCATCTGTGAGTGCAGTTAGTGAGGTGTCCTTAACCACAGCTACTCCATTCCAACATCAAAGGTTGCACCCACCTGTCACGAAACAGACGATTGCTTTATCATTTTGAACCGCCGAGGCAAGGGCCTCTTGTAGTGACCCGGGGAAAAACATCGAAGTCAATAAAATGCAAGACTAGTGTAGTCTCTATCTTGATGAGATGGAAATAGAGTTGTTGGTTGTCAAGTCCACGACGGCTGATGGGCGAGCCTCGATTGTTGAAGGAGCAGGAGTGATGAGGTTAAGGCGAAGTGTCCAGTTGTTGCCACTCCATGGGCGTCGGCGTATAATTGGGCCGTTGAAATTCCAATGATTCAGAAGCTTCAGGCAGTTGTGGGCACTCGTTTACAACTACTTCGTACCAAGTACTCAAGTATTAGTGCCAGACTACCAGTAATAGAACCTAGACCCTGCCACCGAGTACGAAGTAGATCTCCTGAATTCTGTCAACTCATTCTTAGAGATCAATTGATTGATGCCTTTGGGGACTTTCGTATAACTATTGAGGAATCTAGTCTAATTCATCGTGAAGTACTGGTACCAACCAGGAGAGAGATAATTGACAGGCTCTCCAGCCAGGTCCAGACAACATTTCCATGCTCAACACCCTACTGGACTGGTCCTGATCGGCTCTAACGATCGATGGGCGTGACCAATGGCTTAATTCTCGATAAAATAGAGCCATCTTCTGGGTACGAAGGATATATTTGTGAATGTTGTTGGATTGACGGATGGTGACTCTGGTGTAGATGAGCCGACATTCTCCCGGCACAATTTACATCATGAGCTCCCAAGAGCATCACCAGATTTCTCCATTTCGAAAAGTCCCTTCCCAGCCGAGATCCCTCTTTTTGCCCATCTCGACTCCCCTCCACCATGAGCGCCGCCAAGGGGTTAATATTCCAACCCCTCCGCCTCCTCCGGAGCTCCCATCCCTCCCCTCTCAACCAATGCTTCCGAGTCCCTAAACCCTCCCCCCGCCGCGGCCCCAACTTCTCAACCACCCCACGCTCCCGCCGCGACCCCGTCGAAGAGCGCGACTTCATCTCCCTCGTCGACCAGCCCCCGCAGCTCGTCCGTTCCGGCCGCAAGCACGGAATCGGCATCCTCTTTCTCGCCGTCATCCCCGTCACGGCCTTCGCCCTCGGAACGTGGCAGGTCAAGCGTCTAGAATGGAAGTCGGACCTCCTCGCGAAGCTCGAGGACCGCCTCACGCGTGATCCTCTACCCTTACCGCCGCATATCGACCCTTCCGTTATCTCAGAGTTTGACTATCGAAGAATCCTTGCGACGGGTCGGTTCCGCCATGATCGGGAGATGCTTATTGGGCCGAGGATGAGAGATGGGGAGCAAGGCTACGAGGTTATTACGCCGCTGGAACGCGAGGGCGATGGGACCACGATTCTTGTTAATAGGGGCTGGATTGCGAAGAGGTTTGCTGATCAGAGGACAAGGCCTGAATCTCTTGTCAAGGATGAGGTGACCGTCGAGGGCTTGCTGAGAGAGCCGTGGAAGAAGAACATGTTCACTCCCAACAATCGACCGGATAAGTGGGAGTTTTACTTCCCCGATGTCAAGCAAATGGCTGCGCTGGTGAACAGCCAGCCCATATGGGTGGAGGCGACATTAGGTGCGTTATCTTCAATCGTGGTCGTCCCATTGTCATTAACCTTCTGCTTTTTTATTTCAATCAACCGCTAACCCCGACATCAATGCAGTCCCCGAATACCTCCTGCTAGCCGACTACGAGGCCCGTGGTATACCAATCGGACGGCCGCCTGTTGTCAATATCAGAAATAACCATGCCCAATATATCTTTACCTGGTATCACACCCCAATTCCCCATTTTCCTTAAACGCCATGAAAATTAACAATCTCCTCCAGGTACGGACTTTGTCTCGCGACATCAATTATGTTATACATGGTGGCGAAGAAACCCTCCTCCGAGATAGCAAAGCGGGTGCGCATGAGTAAGAACTGGTGATTTGAGAAAACAAATGGGTCACACGTCACTCGTCTTCTTCTGGGTTGTTGTCGGCCTTGCGCCGACGTTTCTTGATAGGGACAGGAACTGGCATTCGAAGGTGCTGGAGCAACTCTCGTGGTAGATGCCTCTGCGCTAGCGAGAACGGCGTCGTAGAGGGACCTACTTGGCGCTGCCTGTATAAAGTGTAACAATATTAGATCACTCATCTTTCATATACTACTAGATGTACATTTTCTGATACCCTAGATTATGGGGGCAAAAAAAAGAAATAGACATACCTTCGCATCAACGTAATGACGTCGCTCTCATCGATAGTCTTGCGTCCAGCATGTTTCGCATATGCCTGGAGGGAATCCCCAATCTGTTCAAAGAACCAGTCGGTCGCCTGAGATAGAGCATCGAGGGTGTCTGGCGTAATCTTCGTATTCGCTATGCCACTGGTCTGGGCGAAGGTTTGTGCTAGCCGCCTGATTACTGCCGGGGGTAGAGACGGGTACTCGATGCCGTACTGGGATAGTTTGGGGCCTCGCTTTCGTTTCCTACGGGACACCTGCGCCTCTACCACTGCTTCTGTAGCGTCCCCCTCCTCCTCGGCGAGTTCGTCATCCTCGAAGTCGACCGGCTCCTCCTCGCCGTCAAACTGCGGCGCCTGACCCTCGCTGACGCTCGCTTCCAGTGGAGGCACGGAGGGCTCGTCATCGGGGGCCGGCTCAAGATTCATCATGAATGTACTCTCATTCACATCGGTGATGACATCGAGACCGACACCACTCTCCCGATTGAGAGCTAGCGTTGTCCGCCTTCCCTCGGTTTCGTCGATACTAAGGAGATATTAGTACTTCTGGTTGGAATCAGAGGTGGATAGCGTCCCAAAGCTTACCGTTCAAAAGTGACATCCCCCAACGCCGCGCCTAGCCCCCAGTCTTCAAACGTCATTATGGGGAAGTTTGCGCGGTCATCACCGGCATCAAGGTTCATTGTCCCAGTAACATCGCTCAGATCGACGGTTCCGAAGCTTCCCCTCGACAAACGTGAGGGTTGTTCGCTGTAAGCCCGCCTGGGGAACTCGACGGATTGTACTGTGTAGTTTTCTTCTTCCAGACCTGATGATCGAGGAGGTTGCAGATCCGAATCGTCATCCACATCTATGGGAAGCGATAATCGGGGCGCATCAATCGGCAACTCGTCGTCCTCGTCGTCCTCGAGGACCTTTGCCAGGGATATTCTCCTCTCCTCTCCGGGCGAAGATGACGAGGCAATGGCTTGCGACGTAGGAGCTAGCATCTGGCCCAGGGCACGCAATATGTCCCTGGGCGTCTCCCGCTGCTCCCGCGCACTACGCCTTCGGCTCCTTCCGGGCGTAAAGATGGTTGCGCGGCGAAGATCGAGGGCGCGAATGGCCGCGCGGGCATGTGGGGTCGGAGCATTGGGTTTTCTTCCGGATGCGGATTGACCGTATCGGACTGAGCTGAGGAGATCGCGGGCTGTTGTGTTGTTGAGGGGCGTGTGGATAGATCGTCGGGTTGAACCTCGGGATGGGGGATCTGCGCTGAAGGCCCGGCGAGAAGGAGTCACCACCGTCAGTTTTGAGGGCGGGCCCGTCGGTGTCGTCGTGTTCGATGGGGTGGACATTTCGGCAGAAGGTGCTGGCCGAGCGTGCTTGTGCAGCTAGTATGACGTCCTTGAAGGGACGCCCGGAGACCTTTCTCGATAGCGCATATGGAAAGGAGTCATCGAAGTTGTCTCAGCATCACCTGTTGTGGAAGATAATTCTCATATCGTCAGCTGCTGTAAGTTGGTCACGATACGGTGCTGTTGCAGCTAACGCGTCTCTTCCTAGTTTGGAGCGCACGCGTCTCCTGTGAGCGATAAGGCTGTGGAGGTACGAGGGTACATGTTCATGGTGGGGTAGTTCTCAATTCGTTTCGGAAATAGTCCGGAATATCCCAAGCTCACTTTTTGAAGGTACGAACTCGCTCCAGCGAGCAGAATGAAGATCATTGACAATGCGAGTTCGGCGTCGCACAACATCTGACCTTCAATTACCCATTTCGAAGTAAGGATTCATTGACGCATGGTCTCTTGCATCTACGAAGTGGTGTAAACCGCAACAATATGGTGTCAATAATGTTTGTAAGCCACCACAGCCGGACGTGCACTTTATTCAAATTCGACGACCATCAATGGGTCCAAAATGCCCTCGAGCGCTGGAGAAACAGTTTCATGGGTCTTTGACTCTAAAATTTCCCGGCGCCCCTTGGCTCGGGTGGAGTGCGCGATGTCCAATGACTCCAAGCTCTGACGAAGTACGAAGTGCGGTCTTGAGTGAATACATCATAGCCCCGCTGGCAAGGAGAACAGAACAGGAGCGATTCGCTCGGTCGTTCTAGGGGTTCATGATTGTCGCAGGTCATTCTCGAATCGACGAATCACCGCCGCTAGCTTCCCGCCCTGACCTAGGCTTACAGTGGTTGCAGCACCCCTTAGGAGACTCCTTCCGAACTAGGTACGACGCCGATTTGTTACAAGACATGCGTCAAAATGGATGTCTGAACCTCCACCATTGATACTGTCCTCAGTCCTGGAAGATGTAGGAGCTCCGGGGTCTTAGTGGTCGGAACATATGTCAATACTTTGGAACGCAGCTATTTACAGTCACCAGACTATGTACACTACTTCGTAGGCCCTGAATAAATACAAATACCCTTGGCTGAGTCGATATCGTCCATCTCAAGTGAAGCGAAGCGAACATGGCCTCGGTGCTGAGTAACCGTAGTGTCATTGACGGCAAGGATAAATGACTTGGCGATGAGAGATGATTTCAGACCCGAGGCCAACTTCGACCGCTCGGGGCTCATTAGGACAGCATTCCATATCATTCTGGAACGAAGCCGCAACATCAATCCATCAAAGTTCGCCCCAGCCTGTCAACAAGGAAGGTTGTTCGCCAAGCCAAAAAAGTCAGGGGTGGCAACCGCTGGTGATTCCAGCCTTCCACTAACACATCAATATCTGTCACATGAATCCGCCATGACTGAGTGATCCCATTCGCCTCCCACCAATCCAATCACCGTGTCATCGGCATCGTTCGTGCGGCGAAATCATGCCCACCGGACAGGCGTAGGTGTATTATTAGACAATTGGTCGACTGGACGGTAAAAGAGCCGTCAAGGAGGTACGAAAACTAGGATCATTGGTTCATCCACGAAACCTGTGCTCTCCTCAATGTGGAATTTGATGGGTTGGCAAAGCGCCCAACCTAAAATCCGCTCGTTCTTCTTAGCCCAAGAATAGACTGTGACTGGTAGGAGAAAAAGGCCGACCGTCGTTGTCACGTTTTGTCACTATCTGGTGGAGTTGCGTGCCATTGCTAATTTCTCCCACCAAGAAGCTCAGGCTTGGCGCGGAGTCGAATCGCAGCCTGGTTTCGAGCATATCGATGTACGAAGTAATACGAAGTAGGAATCGTTGCCTTTCCGTTCAAAACCAAGTAGGATCAATTGATGGTTGGTGCAGGGCCAGGCCCACGAACTCCTCGCTGGCCAAGCGTCTGGACCTCTGGACGGTGGTGTTGAGCCAGTGCCTCAAAGATGGCACTTATACGGAGTACTCACAGACCTCACACCACCAGTGAGCCAGCACCACTGGCACCAACATTGAAGCAGCCCCGTACTGGAAGCCCCACCCTCCCAACCTGCTCGCGAGAGCCCCGGCTCCCACCTCAAACGCAGACATCTTCCATGTTCCAACCATTCAACCCTGCGGTCTGCAGCCTGTGCAGCCGAAGAATCTCTGTACATGCTATCCACGGATTGGCGAGGGTCGTGCCGACTTTAGATTGGACACATCGCACGCTCTTCGACCGTAGTCATATGAATTGAGGCCTGAAAAAGGTATCGCTGCCGAACACAACGGGTGCAGGGTCTCTTAGTTGGACGAAGCCTGCATCTACCAACCACATTTCCAGTGTCGTGCTTGGGATGAGGGAACGCGGAAAACCTGACCCCTGGTAACCGTTCAGATGGAGCATCTTCGGCCAGGAATCTAAACTACTTCATACATGATTGTGTACACTCAGTATGGTGTAGGACAGAAGAACCTTAATAAAAGGGAGTGGCAATAGTGTATATCGCACTAGATCCATCACTGCCGGTCGCCCCACTCGATGGATCCGAGTTTGAGGGGGGCCAAATATCAAGATCCTAGGTCGCACTCTTGGGTTTACCACGGCCCCTCTTTGAGATATACACATAGAAAAGCTCACGCGAGAAGCACGGCCTCTTCCAGTGGCAAACCCATACATGCGCGTCGGTTCCACATTGCTCCCTTCGTTCAGGAATAGAAGAGTTGCTGGATAGAAGATGAGGTCGTTCTCAGAACTATGGGATCCAGATATGGAGGTGACAATCGACGAAGTACTCCGTAGTGTACGAAGTACACCACAATAATTCATCCCACGCACTGAAGCTATTTCGCCTTGGGGCTGAGGTCACTGTTGTACTGGTAGTGGAGGAGCGTCCTGTTGCTCTCGCTGTCACAAGGGGTGCATCTGTGCAATGGCTACTTCTTGAACCAAAGATTCGTCTCTTCGCCCAGTGATGTGTACGAAGGACTCAGTATAGATTATCATCCTTGAATGGTCATCCAGCTATCAGTTCAATTCATCGATGTATTATTACCAGCGTATTACTTCAAACGCTGGGTTTGATGGACAGGGTACTGGCAACAATACAATTTGATCAATTGACGAATTCAATCGATACACCAATTGATTCGTCCAATCCGCCAGCAAAGATCAACTGGTGTCTCTGGCACAGCACTCTCCACCCCCAATTCACCCCTTCCAGCAGCGACCCTCCTGTAATACTTTGTCGAAGCAAGGGGCTTGTAGAAGTACTCGTTACCAGTTGCTCGATGGCTCAGATCCGATCAATCCATCAATGATGAGAAGACGAGCACTACTTTGTACAGTACAGCACTCCGTCGTGTACTTGTACATTGGTAACATTCTGGTTCAATGGCAATGTTCCTTTAACCGTTCCACCCCAGCTTCACCTCACGCGCACTTGCGGCAGCCATCTGTTCCGTTGTATCAAAACGTTTCTAACTTCATGCGGCACTGATACCGATACCGAGGAAGGGTACGACTTCGTACTGCCTGGCGTATTAGTGCGTGCGAAGTACGAAGTACTGGTGTGTGTTGTGTGAAGGACTAGGAAGTAGGAAGTAGGAAGTATTGATGAAGTACTTCGTCGCCAGGCTCTGCTCCGCTTAGACGAACCAAAGTGCTTCTTCTCTGCTTCCATTTGATCCTTAACAGCACCCGCAGCCGCTTCCCTTTCCAGGCAATCCCTGGTCTGGACCATCCCATTTCAGATTGCTCCCCTCCCCGTATTTTCTGTTTCTGCTGTGCTTGCTCGCAGGACCAGCGACGCACCACCACAAATTTCCAACCCCCCAATACAACCTCCCTCTGTTCTGCTTCGTACTCTCAAGCCTCAACTTATCCCACCACCGGACAGACATTCGACATTGACTCGAATCAAACATCGATCAAAAAGGTAAGACAGCATCACCTTGCAGATATTTCCTCTCGTTCTTCTCCCATTGCTTCATGCCGACCAGATCCCATTTGGCGTTGTCCAACCCCCTTGTTCGTTGCTGTGTTCTTCCAAGGAGCTAAAAATACCTAACACAGGCTTCCCTGTCGCAAGGCCCTCTGGACTAGACATCGACCTTCTAACCAGGCCTAATACTACACCGCTTCCTTCCTACCTCCAACTTCATCTCATCCATCCGAAAACACATCAGAGCTCTCGAGGCACGCAAGATCGAAGAAATGGCTCAATCCGGTGTACAATCGCTGAAGGTACGTCCAATCTGGAGCGGAGCCCGAAATGCTCCTGCTGCCTCTTTCTCTCAGCCTTCACTGGTTGATGCTAACATTTCGCTATCCAGTGCGTCGTCACAGGTGACGGTGCGGTCGGCAAGGTAAATCACCATTGGAACAGTCCAACTTCCCCTCGATAACGACTATCGCATTTCTAACTAGTTGTCGCTTCTTGCAGACATGCCTCCTAATCTCTTATACTACGAATGCCTTCCCTGGCGAATACATCCCCACTGTGTACGTTTGATCACCCCCGCTCCATCCAGTGAGAGAGAACTTCCTTTGCCTAACAGCGCGATCTTTTTTCCTCGAGCAGGTTCGATAACTACTCAGCGAGCGTGATGGTTGATGGAAAGCCTATCAGCCTCGGACTCTGGGATACGGCCGGCCAAGAAGATTACGATAGGCTTAGGCCTCTGTCCTACCCTCAGACTGATGTGTTCTTGATCTGCTTCTCCATCGTCAGCCCCCCATCCTTTGACAACGTCAAGGCTAAGGTAAGGAACCCCCTAACCACAACACAGCCAGGCTACCCCCTTCCCGCCTTGCGCCACCAATTCCTGAAGTGACTCGTCGCTAATTGAATCTTTTTTTTCTTTTCTTTTAAGTGGTATCCTGAGATCGACCATCATGCCCCGAATATCCCCATCATCCTCGTTGGCACCAAGCTTGATCTCCGAGAAGACCCCGCTACGCTCGATGCCCTCCGCCAGAAGCGCATGGAACCCGTATCCTACGACCAGGCCCTGCTCTGTGCCAAGGAGATCAAGGCTCACAAATACCTCGAGTGCTCTGCTCTGACTCAGCGCAATCTCAAGAGCGTGTTTGACGAGGCTATTCGGTAGGTTTTCGGACAGGGACTGCACGCGAAGCCACTGCCACGCAAAATTTACTAACTTAACAATCTTACAGCGCCGTTCTCAACCCCCGACCCGTCCAGGTCAAGCAAAAGAAGTCCAAGTGTACGATTCTCTAAAGCGGCTCACCCGCCAATACCCGATTTTGTCTCCTTGTCGGCCCTCTATTTTTTTTTTTTCCTTCATCACTCAGTGCACACTATACTGCTTTTCCGGAACGGCGTCCAGGATGGTACATATATTCCCGACTTGTTTCTTCGACCATCGGACTTGCGGGGGGTGGGTTAACGGGTCGTATACACTAAACGGACAAACTTCTTCATTCTTGCTTCAAGCCGCTTCTACTCGAGGGATAGACTCTGCACTTTTCTAGACAGCACACCCTTTCGACGACGATTTGACGAACGATGACCTACGACGATGATCTTGTGATATCTCGATTACCACCACACATTCGCGAGATAACACTACTTCCAGTGTGCTAGGGAGCTGTCTTGCTGGCCTTGCCATATCTGCTCTGTCGCTCGACTACCGGTACCGAACTCCCCACATGTCAAGGCGCTAGGAACCAAAGAAAACAAGCTGGACGGACGCGGAGCCGGTGCTTCCTTTTTTTGTTCAATTTCCACTTGTTCTTTTTTCTTGCGCCGCGTCTTCTTCTCCTTCTTTCTCTTTGGAATTCATGAGTTGATGTTGTTGATTTGCGAGCCTTGGAAAGAAGTAAGTTTTCATTTTATACGAAACTTGATCAATGTCGGTCGATTTATCAGTTTCTTCAGCTGCATTCATTCCACACCTAGCTAGCCTCTCTCTTGAATATTTCTGAAGTTCTTGAAATTATAGCACTGGCGTTGTTTTTCTTCCTTGATCCTCTATATTTGTTATCTCTTCTGTCGTCTACGCCTCAATAGCCACCCCCGTATTAAGACGGTCATTTTTCCTAGATGCCTGTACATACCAATGTTGGCTAGCTCTATGAAACTACAGGGACCTGGGTGCTTTGCGGGAGCATGAGAACTGGAGCCCGAGGCTGCAAAGCCAGGAGAAAATACCGAGTCTTCTTTGTTGAGGGGATCAGCTCTCTTGTCCAAAGTAGGGCTGAAAAGAAGTGCCCACAAGACCTTGATTCAACCCCAAGCTGGCGAGCTGTATGTATGTAGCATCGATGGAAAACGAAGAAGCGGCAGCAGTCTGGTTTTGAGGCATATCTCGCGGTGTATGTAGATGAGTGTAACATTTCGAAAAGAAAGTTGCAATCCAACCTAGGCTCATGCTCACTCATTTATGCCATGTGATTTAAAACTCGTCATTACTCTTCCACATAATTTCGATCTATTACTAGACGGGTATCATTAAACTAATAATGAACGGGTCGGTAGAACCGGGTCAGATAGCAAGCCTCGTGAGAGACCGCGCTCAGTGATAGAAAATCCAAAATCATAGACGAGCAACAGCGAAGCCCATGAGGAAAAGACGGAGAAGGGAAAAGAAGAGGAAAATGAAAAAAGAAAAAGTAATGAGGAAATCCAGTCACGCTTTTCGTCCGCGTGCTGGCTTCACATCCGAGCCCTCCTACTAGGATGCATGCTGTCCTCGATGCTGCCAGAGCCGTTGGCCCCGTCCTCGGCCTTACTGGCCTTCTTCTCTTCCTTCTCCCGCTCAATGCGCTTGAGGCGATTCGCGTTCAGCTTCTCGTTCTTCTTCTTGATCTTGTCCATGCGGTTAGTAGTCTTACCACCGCCGCCAGCACTAAAAATCATGAAATGACCCCATTAGTAACCGTTTTCGAATTTACAATAACACCTCCAAAAAGGAGAGAGAGGAGAGGAGGGTAATAGAGAGAAAACATACGTCAATTCCACGTTTATCTTCCGGGCCTTAGACTTTCCGTCCTCAAAGGTCGAGTGGTGCATCTTGTCCAGACACGTCCGCATGTTCTTGGACGACGAGAACTCGATGAACGCGCAGCCGCGGCACTTGGTGGGATCGTCCCGTTTCGTGAGGCAGCGGACGGCCGATGGGTTCAGCGAGGCGAAGTGCGCCCGGATGGATTCGGCTGTGGCGGAGTAGGGGAGGTTACCTGTAAAGAGGAGAGGAAAAGCTGCGTGTTAGGACTGTGCGACCCGAGGCCCTGAAGGGAATGGGGATAAAGAGAGAGATAGAGGGGAAGCGAACATACCGACAAAGACGATAAATCGCGGTGCTTTTCCTTGGTTTCCGGCCTCGTCGTCACCCTCTTCTTCGGCTGCTTCTTCGGCAGGCGCATCGTTCTTTGATGATTCCTGCTCGGTCACCTTGACCCCCCCGTCTTCTTCATCCTCGGCCGCCTTCTTAGCCTTTTTCTTACTCTTCTTGCTCTTCTTCCCCTCTTTCGACTTGCTCTCATCCTCATCTACCACAATCTTCTCTTCCTCCCCATTCAGCTCCTCTGCTTCCCTCTCGGCCTGTTCCTTCTTCCGCCTCTTCTTCTCCGCCTTCTTGGACAACACCTCCCCTTCGCCCTTCCCATTCACCGCATCACTACCGGCAACAGCCTCTTCAGCGACATCTTCCACATCGGCCTCTGGCAGGTCCGCGATGTCCTTCTTGAGCTCCCTCAACCTCTTGTTCCTCTTCTTCTCGGACCCGTCTCCGTCCTTTCTCCTCTTCTTGGTCTTCTCTCCGTTGTACGCCTGGGCGGAGGTCTCGCCCAGGCTTTCCCGACTGCGCTTGCCCATGCTTTGTCTGCGTTGTATCGCAAGGATATACCTCCGGTCGCAAGTAGCTCACTGTAGCCTCGAGGAGGGTGTGGAAATCGTGGATTCGAACGGTCTCGATCAGCAAGTTGTTGCGGAGAATAGACAAGCGACACAAAGTGCGCACACTCGGTCTGTCACTATTAAGAGGAAAATCGTGGCGTCGAGTCAAGATTTGAAGCTTTCGTTAAAAGAACTGCTTGATATTTGAACAAAGACTAAAATGCTACCAGCGAATCTCAATTGGAAAACAAAAATGTTGGAAAAAAAAATAGAGGTCCCCACCACCCCACCGCTAAAATGCACCCGTTCGGATGTCACCAGCTGAGGACACCTGCTCTATACTTTATGACCTTTGAAGTTCATAATTTCATATTTGAAGCCTCTAAGGGAAACCTATCAAATGATATGTTTTGACATGACTTGAGGTTGGATTGTTTTAAAGGTAATACAAACTTGTGAACTTTTTTCTCATCTTCCTCTCAAATATGAAGAGAAAAATGGACGAAAAAAATAAATGAAACAACAAGGAAAAACATGCTGGCAATAGAGTCTGCGACCTCGTCCGGCACCTTCATCCCATACCCGTCTCTGCAGTGGGGTTCCTGCATCCAGTTTCTAGACAAGCATACAAAGAGCAACAGCGAATGCCCAAACAAGGAGATTCAAGAGACCTACTCCCATATCAGACCGCGCAGCAGAGGAACTTTCTGGGGCAGTTTCAAGCCCCATATGCGAGTCATTCGTTCCTGTAGCTGTTGGTTGCTCAGTGGGAACTTCGGTGATCGTCCCATTAAACACAGTTGTATACAGCGTGATCGTCGAGGTGCCTGGCGGAGTCGCCGGCCGGCTTCCGTCATGGTCATGATGGGGACATGGCGTCTTGGAGGTAACCTGTACCTGGGTCGTGACAAACGTGAATGTCGTGGCCGGTAGAGGTGCGCTTGTCAGATTATGTGAAGGGATGGTATCGGTCAGGATCGCCGGCGGAGAATCGAGCGAAACGGTAACTGTAACTGTAACAACATGCGGAGACGGAGCCGCGCTCTCTGTCTCGTGGCTCTCACTTGGGGCCAGACTACCCACTGCAGACGTCGTATTCACTTGTGTCGGTTCCCCAATCTCAGTGGCGGTAGCAGGCCAGGCGATGACTTTGGTTCCTAAGCCGACCTTGCTGCAAAGACACTCAAGCGTGTAGGTACTAACAGCACCTCCTCCAGAAATGGTTACAGGAGTTGCGGGATGCTGGAAAGCCGTAACTCGCATGTTGCCTTCACCAACGATGCTATGTTGATGGATGGTGCCGAGTTTCCCTGCTTTATGACCATTTGTTGTTAGAAAGGACAATTATAGCTCGGCGAATCTCTTCGGTGCTATACCTTCAACGTCTCCATTGTCCGATACCAGGCTGCCAGCAGCGCAGCGGGCGATTGCAAAGAGAGCAATGAGTGTTGCCTTCATGGTGATTAAGCAAAGAGGTAGGAAGCAATGTAGGAGCTATTTTGGATTGGAAATTCGAGAATACGGCCGTCGATCCAGGAGCTCCGACAGAAAGGCGAATTCCCCAGAAAATGAGAACAACGGATTGTGATGTAGAAAAGTTTGCAAAGAAGTTGTCGTTTCACATCTTCGAGAAACCTCAACGAACTTGTTGGGACTCAACAGCAGAGACCGATTACACTTGAGAATCAAGGCAGGAAGGAGTAAGCCCCGCGAGTGGAAAGGAAAGACTGGCATCCACATAAATTTGGCTTGGCCACTCGAACCGGGGAAGGAACGGGTTCATGGTGGAAGCACATTGGCAGGAACAAATCCACAGGGATGGTACGTATGGATTGAACATGTGAAAATTCGGTCTAATTTAGTAAAATAGCAGGTCTACTGGTTTCTCTTCAGCAGCATACCGATCCTTGAACTCCTTCCTAGAAAGAAGGCGAGCGAGGGGTATCATCGTGTCCTTCATGTCCATGACTCCTCGCTTCTTCTGGTCCACATGTGAAGCATCTACAACTATTCGCTTCAGATGAGTTAGGGAAAGCGCCCCTGTCCAGATGTCGTTAGTGATACTCGAGCATTCGATCTTGGTGGAAGTCACTACCTACCATTCTCAATGAGATCCGCCAGTCTTGCCGGCGTTCCTACGCCAATGCCGGCTCGCGACTTCCCTAGGAAGCTGATCTGTTCCTCGATTTTCAGGTGCTTGGCAAACTGGAAGGCGCTATTAGTTTATGGTTCTGGCAAATGGAGTGCTGCCCCGATCAAATTGTCTTGGGGCCGTCGGCCAGAGCACCCACCAGTTTTGCCACTGTGTTGTTTTTGGATTGAAACTTCCTCACAGCTCTGCTCACACGTTAGCTTGCCGCTTCGCAAGTGCGACGTATGGAAAGAATGTCCCAAATTACTTACCTGACGACGTTGGCTGCTCTTAACCCTCCACCAGTGACGATGAGGGTATGAGGAGCGCCGCATGGCTTTGGTGCCTTCCCAAGGGACGCTGGATCATCGGCGAACTCCTCAAGGAAGTCGGGAAACTTGTCCGTTATCCTCTGTTCCTTCCACGATGTGGTGTCCTTGATTGAGGCAGCTAATACCAAAATAGGGGGGTCAGTGGACAGACTTCCGACTCGTGGCTCGCTCTTGCGCAATTCAAGAAACGATCGCAGAGGCTGGGTCGAGACGGGAATTACCAGAAATAGAGAGATCAGAAAGCTCGACAGGACTTAAATCAGTTCCAAATCGAGACATTCTCTGCGCAAGGTGATCAGCCAGAAGCTGGCTATCCATCTTCGCAATAGCACCGTTCACGCCCAACTCAAGGTCAATCAGCTCGTCATCCTCCACGCTACCCTTGGCCTTTCTCCTTCGCTTCTTCTTCGAATTACCGTTGTCGGATTCTGCCGGTCGCTTGTTTGGCCGGGATGTGGACATCGTAAAGTGCTCCCTCCCTTGATACCCAGGAACCTTCTCACAGCAATGGCGCGTTGCTCTGGAATCACCAGGTGGTGGTTCTTCCACAGGCAGTTTTAAGACAAACTTGCTCTCTGGCAGTGGACCTCGATTCGAGCAACGAGTCACAAGGGGGTGGGGTTGGGAATCAATGGAGAAAAACAAGAAAGTTCTTCTTATCTTTGGGAATTTGATAGAAATAAGTCCTTCAGTTCTCTCTGAGATAATGCTCACTGTTTAGTGAGATTTTCAGATGAGTTCCTTGATTCGAAAAGCGGCAGTAAATAGAAAAATTTAGGCGGTGTAGATTCAATTCTCTCTTAGCCTGGCTGAACGCCCCACCATCGCCTGGCTCTAAGAATAACCAAACCCAACACTGAATTGCAAACTGCTCAACCTCATTGCGAGCTCCTGAAAGCATCCTATCTAGAAATCCATAGTCGCCTATACCCACTTAATAATAATACGACATCGGAATAGCAATATGCTGCAAAAGTGAAGGTACCACATTGAATGGTACGGGACTTAAGCTGCCGATCCAGGGACGAAACACTGGATTACGAAGCCTTCATACTAGGAGATGCGCACTCAACTTACACGGTTTGATTGATGCCTTCCAGATGTGAACGAACCACGGGGACGCTTCGATACCTCAGCCGCCTCACCTCGAAAGTGGCTGTCATTTTCTCGAAGCCCTATGAGGCTCCCTGGGTATCATGGGATAATTGCCATTTCTTGATCTTTTCGCGAGTTCTCCTACTAACCCAGGCTCTGCCCCCAGACTGGGGTTTCTAACAGGATCAGCATGGCGTTTCTTGATCTCCCAACACCAGCACTTCAACTTGGTTCTAGAAATTCACCGCAGATTTAGATGTACGAAGTAGATTTAGAAGCATCGTGGGATAGAAGATTTCGCAGGGATAATGATTTCCGACCCCATACTTCGTAGACCCCTCATCAGGGATGCAAACGGCCTACAAACAAGCCTGGAGATCACTATTTCTAACTAGGAGACATTTCTTGCCCGCGATCGACACAGGGGCCTGCACATTAGAGTATGGGTGCGAGACGCCAGTCCTCGCATCGGGGCTCTATTATTTCTATCTACAGGCTCGGCGTCTTTATCCATCCTGTTCCGGGAAGGTGATAACCAGCCAGGATCCCTGTTTCCAAAACCCGGGTTCACGTCAACCCCATGTTTCGGATTTTGGGTTGACCATCGCTTGGGGGTGGGCGCTGAATATTAACAGCATGGCGAGCAATCTATCGAGTATTACTTCGTACATGCCTGCAGCTTCATCAATCCAGTGTCTGTGAGCTCTCCTAAGAGCTGCATCGACACTTAAGGTTTGTCCTACATACATCTTGAGACGTTTATGTCGAAGGCCCGAGCTTCTGCTTAGGGCCTCATCCAATATCTGGAACACGGTCAAGGCAGTCTTGCATCAAGATTCTGTGGAATTGGGCACGAGATCTCAACTCTGGCTCCGTCACAAGAGCAGTACCGAGGTACTTCGTACATTGGGCTTACTCGAAATAGATCATTGGACAGGTGCCTGTGCCTGGCAACAGTCCTTCGTAATCCTCCGTCGACGACATGCATGTACTTTGTAAAGAGTCGTACCACAGATGGGCATTCATGAGATGACAAGACCCTGAAGGAATGGTCAATTACGACCTCGAAGGGACACGAGGCAAGGAGGAGGATAGACAGGTCGCTCTCCTTCAATAGAATTTGTGGGATCTGTCGACCGATGTCGAAGAATAAAATGGAATTAATGGGGACTTTGAGTTAGGACAAGCAATTAATTGCTAGATATTTCTCCTTCGTAGATGCTGCATCAATGCGATGTTGTCGTGGTGTGCCCCAAATGTCCTCTGGTTCTGTCTCATCAGCAAGACATTCAGCACGAAGCAAGTACGAAGTACGTACTTGTAACGGACCGTCAACCCACGAAAGAGTCGGTTTCAATGTTACTTTTCTTCTTGGTTCCTAGACTCAATGCCAGAGCTCGAGCGTTAGGCTACGATATTCTACAAGTACGGAGTACACTATGAAGTACGAAGTACACTACCTAATATCGTACACTAGACTACTATTATTATCGGTGTCTCCAAAATAGCACCCTCCAACGTCACCCTTTCGCGTCCAGTTCAAGGCGTTCGCATGAATTTCTTCCGTTTCACACCCTGCACCCCAACCCTCTGCTGCCCTACCTCACCAGCTCACCACCCCCCGGCAAGTTGCAAACACCCACGAACTTCGGGTTTGCCTGGCCCTTTGTTCGCCCCCCCTTTTGCAAAGCTTCGAAATTGTTGATGCAGAGCTTCGGTTAGCATCGTCCAGACTCCAGAACCATAACAAAGTAGACCCCTGCAGAGCTTTTTGGTGGAGAAACGTGCATCGCCACCCACCCTGGTTCTTGTTGCGGTGATCCCTCTGCCAAGCGACCCTGGCTAGCCTTAGAACAGAACCGAACACGGAATTGGAATTTGCGACTTGAGCCCGAACCCGAACCCGAATTCTTTCTCCCCACTCCCGCCTCGATTACGACTTGACCTCTCCCTCTAATAATGACCGGTCTCCACTCTCCTTCGTCACTCTTCTCCCATACCAAAAATCACCAGCGCACCGAATCTGGGAGCATGTCATTAGGAACGACGCCAACATTGCGCGAGGGCACACCGGCCAGTGCCAATGGCGCCACCGCGCTTGCCGCGAATCCGCAAGCTGGTCAGGCCGGAGGAGGCGCGTC